>JAZHYW010012727.1:0-51726 GCA_037355805.1 Ixodes ricinus | reverse complement strand
CTCGATTCCGAATATAACGCGAGGTGCGTTTTGGAGCACGTAATTCTGAAAAAAAACTCGCGTTATATTCGTGCAAATACGTAACTTGTTTGGCCAAGGACTTTTATCAGTCTCATTGGTTTGCCGTCTGGACCTGTCGCAGTTCCAGCCGGAACCCTTCCTTCTGCTTTCTCCCATTCCCCTATGGTCATTTCCTCTCCTTCACTATGATCCTCCTCTTGTGTTGTGTAGAGGCTATTATTCCCTATGGCCTGATCTGGTTCTAACTCCAAAAATACTGCTTCGAATGTATGTCTAAAGTATTCCCCTTGCTTCTTCCCTCTACCTTTGTCATTTCCTGTGTGATTAGTGTCTGCTGGTACCCCTCGGTCTTTTTCCCTGTGCACTGATGTGTTCCCAGAACCATCTTGCCGCATTCCTATCCTTATGGTTTATCTCAATCATCCACTGGACCCTGCCCTCCCGATTTTGGCCTCTATTAATGCTGATGCCTCCCGCTTTCGTTCCTGAAAGTCCTCCCATTTCAACGTCACTTCGGCTGGTGTGGCACCCTTATTTTTGCCCATCTGTGTTCTCTAGATGCCGCTTGGCATCTCGATATTGCTGCCTTAACCTCTTTATCCCACCAGATTTTAGACTTGAGTTTTAGTTTTCTTCCTCCTTGTCTGGTTCAATATTTCTCTAATCCTCTTTTGAAAACACTAAGTCTTCATATGTCCATTCTCTTTCCGGTTGCTTGGATACAATGTTCTCGATTCGCTTAAGGCTTATTCACACGATGCATCTTTTCAACGCGCCACAGTTCAGCGAAACCAAGATTTCGCGAAGTGTGCCTGTTCACACGTGTAGCTTGACGCGCGAAACCTGTGACGTATTGACTCACGAGAGTCAGGAGCCTGCAGCCTTCGCTCTGTGTCCCTCTCTTGTTCCTGTCACTGTGGCGCATATTATTGAAGGAATCAATGTAATCTCTTCAACTGAACTCGAACTCAGCTATGTCCTGCTGGAAAAGATTCAGACTGACAGCTTAGAAGACCGTCTCGGGAAGTACCGGCAGCTGGCTGGGCTTGCAATATCATGCATCTATAAGGGAGCCCTATGAAGGAGACGAGTGATGGGAGGAGCTTGGAAAAACGAGTAGACTTGCCACGGCCCAGCTGCAACATAGTCGTTACAGAAGAGGCATTTGTCACAAGCGATAAATGAGACCCTCCCAGTCCTATATAGTCGTGGCAGGATACACAGTTTAGGCCACTTTCAAAAAGCTAAAGTGTCACAAATGCAGGGCAGCGCTGACCACAGAAGATAGCAAGTTTCACACACGCAAGAGAACTGCTGTCTTGTCAAGAAATTGGATCGAGGGGGCTTTCTTTATCCAACTATGTTCGTCGTTAATGCTGTGAGAGAGAATTACGTTGTTGTTCAAGAACTTTCCGAACCAGCACCAGTTTGTCACCGAGCTCACAATGAACTACTTCTACCAACGAGACTCCTGATTTTGACACCTGTGAAGGACACAAAAGTGAGGTCGTGCTGAAGCACTCGTGGTGCAGCACAAACACTGTGCTAAACAACTATTGTGGAAGGGTGAACGACCAGATTCATGAGGCCAATTCCAAGTCAAAGAAAAGGAAATGTGAAACCCTAGATCTAAATAATTAATTTATATTCCACGCAACAGTTGTCATAGCATTATCATAGTGCAACGGCATTTAAGTCTACATGCCATACATGCGCTTTGTCTTCGTGTCGCAAAGCTACAGAATGACATCTAAGATGCTTGTGTTTGAATCCTGTCAAGATGGATACAAGAAGAAAGTATGGATACACGAGAAGATAAAATTTGAAGCTTTCAAAGGTGAGAAAACTTCTATTCACAGCTTCTATTCATAGTGGGAATAACGCAGGTGGTAATGGGCATGAAGCTCCCACACACCTGTTCCTTACTGAAAATTATGCTTTAAGTTTGCGCTAAGTTTGCCTGCACTCAGTTCAATACAGAGTTGTACACTTTGGTTTAGACGGTGTCCGTCCCTCTTCTTCCAGTCTTTTTCTGCGTTTAAGTTTTGGTTATCGTGCCCCAATCTCGGATTAATTGCTTTATGATGAACATTCCCCAGCTCGCTTCCGCCGTTTGTTTTTAAATTATTTGTTTACTTCGCTAAAAGTTACATTTGAACACATCACATTTTATTTGAACTCCGAAAGAGCATCAGTCCACAATTTTTAAATACCCCTCTTTTGAAAAGTATTACAATTTTTTTTTTATTTGTGTCTTTTTTCTTTTTTTTCGTGTCATTAATTACTTTATTATAAACGTTCCCCGGCTCGCCTGCAGTTTATTTTGAAATTACTTGTTAACTCCTGCTAAAAATTACATTTGGATGCACTACATTGTTTTAAACTTCACAATAGCATCAGTCCACAATTTTTTTAATACCCCTCTTTTAACTAGCTGCAACCACATATGTGCAAGCAGCACCTACTCGATTGTTGCTGTTATGCACTTCAGCGGGTCTCTTCGCTTCCTACAATAATGTTTCGAGGCAATCATTCTATGTTTATTTGTGTCTACCTCGTTTCTGGAGATAATTAAAGCACCAAAGAGTTGGGTTGCCTAAAGCGAAAACTCATCTTTCTCAAAACTTCGTAAACAATGTTCTTGCATATCATAATAAGTGTATGCTCTAATAGGCTGCCCATGTAAGAAAATATGTTACCCAGTCATATACTACAGTCAGTGACAGGTCAAGAACGAAGTGGAAGCTCCCTCCCACTTCTTTCCACTTAGCAGAGCGAATGCTGGAGAGGAGGCGATCTCCTCTCAACGTTCACTCCACTGAAGTGGAAAGGGGTGGGAGCAGCTTCCACCTCGTTCTTGACCTGTCACTGACTATAGTTGATAATCTACGACATGCGAAGCGTCCGACAAAACCAACGAGGTTGGATAAAACACACGACCACGTGAAATAGTTTGATATTCTCTCAGTAAACATACCGTGCTCTTCAATGTTTACCCTTAAGGGATACTACAACGAAATTTCGGCGCTCATTTTTTGGTCTATATGTGTTCAAAAGAGCAGTATCACATGGAACATACCAATATCTTGTTAAAAAGTCTCGAAAAGGAATTTTAAACGAAATCAGATACGATTAGCAAAGAGCACCTGGTGAATGTCGCTAACGCCTCGTTTGTAATGCTCGTCTAGGAACCTTGACAGCTAGTGGACGGAGGTCGTCTCGCCTCCGGCCATGACGAGAAGAAGGAGGAACTCCCCTTTTCCCGAGAATCCCTTTGTGTGTCGCAGAAGTCACTATTGTCCCCCTACAAGATTATAGAAGATTAGCCCGTCACTCAAAATTCTTACAAAAGCAGCCGCTTCGGTGGCTGGAACGACTAGGCCATCCTCTCGACGTCAGCCTGCCGTAGCTTTGCTCGTCTTGAGACGACCTACGTCACGATTGCGTTGGATGTCACGTGCCCTAAGCTGGGCCTTCTCCGAGCGCTTGCCAGAGTGGGCCGTTTATAATCGAAAAATACAGCCACCAGGATCAATATACAAACGTGCGATTGTCATTTACGGATATTGGGGATCATATTCAACCTATTTTTGAACACGACGGGAATATTTTCAAATTTCGTTGAAGTATCCCTTAAATTATGAATTTTTCGTTGTTTATTTTATTTTGATTAAATTTAATATTAAATTATTAATGATGACATTCTAAAGTGGAAACAGGTGGGAGGAGCTTCCATTTTGTTCTTGACCTGTCACCGACTATAGATGTTTATACTCCCGTTTTACCTATTAACAAACGTTTGTGTCAATAAAAATGCCAAACTACGTCGGTAAATCTATGCGCGACGCCTTCAGTCCAGCGCTTCTCCGCCGCGCTCGCCAGCCGACTCGTGTGACGTCACCAGAGGAGCGCTGCAGCCTTCAGCTCTAGCCAACGTTACTAGAACTCTCAGTTGGGAAACTCACCGTTGAAACCCGGGCCGCTGGCGTCCACCGAGACCGAGCTAAATGCGACAACAGCGCCACTCTGTATCATTTGTCTTAACTGTGGTCGCCTTGAGCTTTTAGAAAGCATGTTTTTTGCGTAAAAACTAACGGAAAAAACTCTTTTTGTAGTAACTTTTATTGGAGTTTAGTACAAAATGGGGGCGCGTGTTGTTTTCTAAAATATTTAGTTCGCAAGGTTTTGCAGTATAATTAATATTGTTTTTATACAACACTGCCTCAGCGGGGATTTCAGGTAGCGCGTCCCGAGTTAGGCGCATATTAACCACGGTAGTAAACCGCGGCGCGTCCGCTTGGGAGTCGGGGCGGAACCTCGAAGCCCCTTCCACAGTATCTGTTCTGGCCCCAAAATGGCCGATTACAACGAAAATGGAAGTCACGTGCAGTTCCTGGACTGGCCGCTGCGGGAGAAGTGGCGGCGTTGGGATCGCCATTAGCTCGGTTCTCGTGGACGGATCGGTGCCACTTTTTCAGAGCAGTCTCTATGGCAGTTTCCCAACTGAGTGGTTCTAGTAACGTTGGCTCTAGCTGAGGTTGGTCGAAATGCTGAACTTCCCGGATGTGTGGAGAGGGCGCTGCGGTCGGACAAAAATGGCGCCGCCCTGAGAGCGCAGCGTCGCGACCGTGAACACGCCTGAACACGAAAGCGCAAATATATGGTTGTATTACTCGAACAAAGAACGTGGACAAGAAAATATACACGACGTGACGACGTTTCGGGCGGACGTCCGAAACGTCGTGTTGCTTTAAAGCAACGACGTAGCTCATCCGGCGTCGCGTACTCCTTAGGTTGTCGATCCCCACATCTTGCCTTTCCGTCGTTTCCTCCATCCTCAGACTTCGCAATGCTTCTGCTCAATTCCTGCACTACTTGAAACGTCGGCCCAGCCAGCACAGCGCCGGAACACAGTTGCTTGGTTTGTTGTCTTGGTGCCTTTCAATTTGCTCGACGTCGCAACCGGCGGTCGATTTCTCAGTTCTTTCGCCCATTTCTCACAAATCAAGGTTCGCACTGTTATCACTCGTTCAGATCGAAGTGGCAATCAAACCTGTTTATTGATACTTAAACTGCTTAAACCAGAAACAATTTATACAGCAACACCTAACGACCGGAACTTTCCAATGAGGTACCCATTTCGCGATAGTCCTGCCACTAGCTCTAATCTTGCGGCTGCTGTGGTGGCGCTAGTGGCCAGTTAACCAAATAAACCGAAACCGTGCGGTAAAACGGGGATGAGTATCTGCGGTACCAGCCAGTACCAGCCGACGAGCGAATCTGGAGGAGCGACTAACATAGTCTTTGATTAGCGTCAAACTTATAATCGTTCCTTTTATGCGAAAGCATTAACTGTCTCATGGAGCGAGCTGACGTCATCAGTCTGAAGCGCGAAAACGGCAGATAGTTTCCTTCGATTCCATTGGCTGACGCGCGTCGGCGGGCTCCCATTGGCCGCTGCGCTCGTCAGTTTCCACGACCGCTCACCCCATGACGCTGCGTGTCCATCAGCGCGGAGCGTCCAAGGTCACCAGGGGAGCACACGCGCCGACCGGCGACGAAAAGTATGCAGCAGACGAAAAAGGGAGGCGGACGAGCGGCTAGCATACTTTCGCATTCACAACTCGTAAGGAATGCTTAGGTGTACCTCAATCTTTTTTTTTTTTTTTTTACCCAGTTCTGGATTTTTGACGCCGGCAGATGTTTATTGGTGTCTTTCCGTTAAAACTGTGAAGCCTGTGGCCTAGGTATGAGTGTATGGCCTGCCGCTTTCTCTCGTGCTGATTCCTTCAAAAAGCTCGCAGAATTTATAAGAAAAAAATAATATTTTCTTTGTATTAATTTATTTATTTATTTATTGGACCACATGGGAAGGGAATGGCTAAAGCCGTGGTGTGATATTAGGGTTTGGGGAGGGGGATAGAAGGTATCTGCGAAGAGTTGTGCACGCTTGACAATCTCTCTGGGGTGCAGAAGGCATCTTGGCGGTCGTTCTGCTTTTCAATCTTCCTGCCGGTATGAGAATCTGCCGGTCAAGTACTGGGAGTCACCTCACACCTCTCTCGCAAGGCCACTCTTACTACCATATTGGGCTAGCTTGTGTTGTCTAGGGGGTATGTTCGGAGGTGTGCAAGTAATGTGTCATGATTGGCATGTGGTATATCCTGAATATCTGTCCTGCCGGTGGAGGAGCGTGGGCAGTCCCAGATAAAGTGCAGGAGATTAGCTCTGCACTCCGATTTGCAGTGACTGCAGCGAACTGGTGTGTCCGCGGCTGGGGGTACCATTTCCTGATGATATGCGGTGTGAAGGCTGCGTCTGCGAATACTTTGTTCAAGAATACTTCTTGGGCGCGCGAGAGTCGTAGTTGCGGATCGACTTGGGGCGGAGTAGTTATTGTTGTAAGAAATTGTTTACGTTCCCTGCGGTGTTTGGCTCTGATAAAGGAGAGGTACCATCGATATGACGTTCTGGATGAGTCTGTGATCCATGCGTTGGGATTAAGTGGTGGGTTGAGAGGAGGGTAAGGGGCGACTGAGTCAATACTCCCTCGGGCTGCCGTGGCTGTGTTATGTGCCACTGCGTTCCCTCCTGTCAATCCGGTGTGTGCTGGTGTCCACTGAATACGTAGGTCGAGGCCCATTTCTTGTAAGTCGTGCACTCGTTTCCTTATGGCCCGAGCCGTGGCGTCATCCGTGTTAATGTTCTCGATTTCTTCGAGCGCTTCCTTGGCGTCCGTTAGTATTCTTATGGAGTCGTGTTGTGTAGGGGCCGATTGAGGAAAGGGCTCCCCATATTGCCAGGAGTTCAGCCTGCCAGGCGTCCCCATAGAGGAGGTGACAGCTATGGGCGCCGTTTAGTTCCGGTCGTGTGGGGCAGTACCAGGCCATGCCCCCTTGCCGTCGTTAAAACTGGCGTCTGTGTAGATGACCATGTGGTCTTGTTCGAACTGTTGGTGCTGCTTGGCAATACGAATTCGAAGGGCCTCTTGTTCTCGGGACAGTATTGCCTGTTGTCTCATTTGAATAAACGGACTGTCCCATGGGGGACTCAGACTGGGGCCCGGTTGTCTACGTGACTCAGTTGGTCCCACGCTAAAGTGCTGCGCCCTTGCACCGTGTTTTCGAGTCTATCTGTGAGGGCTTGTTGAGCATCAGCGTATGTTGCCCTTATAGGCGGTAGAGCAACCAATTCGATGAGCCGGTCTATCCGTGTATGTTTAGGAAGCCCAGTGATGGTGCGGAGAGTCGCACGATGCAGTAGCTCCACATCCTCCATATGTTTCTTCGAAAGGACGTAAGTTGGAAATCCATAGAGAAGTTTGCCGACTGCGACTGCCCGGGCCAATGTCTGACAGGCCTTTTGTCACGCACCCCCGTATTTGTTAGACATTCGTCGTATAGCATGTAGTAGTGGGCTCCATTGTTGTCCGAGTTGTTGGATCCACGTTCGCGGGCTGTTACAGCTTGCTAGTTGCACTCCGAGTATACGAAGTTGTCCATTTTCGGACGTTATAGCTTCGTTCCCTATGTACAATGTGATCTGCTGATTACGATTGGTGCGAGTTTTTCCATCGATGCTGATCAGCTCGGTCTTTTCTGGAGAGTTGGAGTCCCATTTCTTCTAGTGTCTGCACAACACTGAGGAGCGCTGCTTGCAGTTCCGCTTGCATGGCCTCTTGTCAGAGTAGTCAGCCGCTTCCACCCAAATAGTTAAATCGTCTGCATATATGCTGAATCGAGCTGCGGTATCTCGTTCCAGATTTTCCGCGACTCTCGTCATGGCCAGGTTAAAAAGCATGGGCCCGAGGATGGAACACTGGGGCACACCCCTATCCAGGAAGTAGGTTCTCGGGGCCCATCCCGGTGCTGCGCCCCTTAGCTGTATTGGTCGTTGCTGTAAGAATTCCCGTATCTAGTCCTGTGCCTTCTGACTGGGATAACGGGACGCCAGCTCCTGAAGAATGACTTCCTAAAAGATATTATCAAATGCTTTCCGCATATCGAGGGTAAGTACGTAGTCAGGGAGGCTTCTCCTGCTCTTTCTGTTAATGACCCGTCGCAGTAACCAAAGACAGTTGTGGGTGCCCATATTTGGGCGAAACCCCGCCTGTGCTGGATGCAGTTGAGGGTCTGCATACTCGATTTGGTACTGTATTCGTGTATGGAGCATTCGCTCCATAAGCTTGCATACTGTTGAAGTTAATGATATCGGCCAGAGATTACTGGGGTTTGATGGATCTTTCCCCTGCTTTGGTATTGGACATATGAGAGAGAGCTTGAGGCAGTCAGGAACGGTCCCAGTGTCCCAGGAGTCACTGATGATCTGCAGTTTATTTAGGGCGTGTTCTGGTAGGTTGCGGAGTTCCTGCCACGTGATGCCGTCATGCCCAGGGGCCGACCGCGGCTTGCCTTGTTTGAGGGCTGCCATCAATTCTCCCATCGTCAAAGGTTGCTCGAGTTCTTCAACAGGTTAGGGAATAACGATACGGGGCAACGGCTTTCCCGGGGTTGTTCTAGCGTGAGGGAAAAATGTGTGAATGAACGTCTTCCACACTCTCGGGGTCATCTTTAAGGAAGAGGGCGCCGATTGGCGGGGTGCCTTTCTTTCGGTCCAGCATGGATCGGAAGATGCCTCAAAGTTCCCTTAACCCAGGCTTCCTGCCGAGCTTATCACATAATGTTTGCCAGTGATCCGACTGTAGTTGTTGCTGGTGTTGCTGAAGGGTCTGAAAGAGGCGTTTGAGGCGAACGCGATCTTTGTGTCGCCTTCCCCCATTGCGATATAGCTTCGTGAGGATTTCCGCCTGTTTCCAGAGTTGGGCAAGCCGGCTGTCTATCGGTCCAGTGTCATCGTCACATCTGATTTCCTCCCTTGATTGCTGCCTTGTTTCCTCGATTGCATCCACCAGCGTCCAGAAATCTTTGAAATCGTGACCCAGCATAGCACGGAATTCGTCCCAGTTAGTTACAGCTCTAGTGGTCTTGATTCGAAGTTTCTTGCGATTTAGTGTGATAATTATAGGAAAGTGATCACTGCCCCATGTAGTCCCGTGTATCTCCCAGTGACGAACCGTTCTTGTCGTGGTAATCGTTAAGTCAGGTGAGGTGTCTTTGTTTGCAGTGGAGACCTAGCCGTGTGGGCGTCGTGGCCGTGTTGACGATATCGAGTTTGTTGAAGTCGATCGCCTCTGCAAGTGCCTTACCCCGGGCATCATCAGTAGGGTATCCCCAGTTTCGATGCCGGGCGTTAAAGTCCCCGCCTATAAGAATAGGAAGACCAGCTGCATACTTTATAATGTCCGTCGCCATGAAAAATCGTCTTTTGTGCTGCTTCCCGTGAAAGGTCTATAGTATACCGATGCCACGACTAGCGGCTGTTGGCCAGGAGGTCGGACCTTCGCCACGACAATTTCCCTGACATTATTGCATAGGTGCTGGATGTCAGCCTCTACAGCTACGCAATCATTTCTGATGAGCAGTGCTGCCTGTCCTAATGCCAGTGGCTGCTGTTGGCCTCTATAATGATGTGTTATGCTGGGCTTCTGGAACGTTTTGTAGCCAGCGAGAGAGCATTCGCCGCGTGTTTTTTGGAGTAAAATAGCAATTGGCTTGATATATTTGATCTGTTCGTGGAGTGTGGATTTTGCTTGCATGTAACTTTTGCAGTTCAATAATCAAAGTTGTAGGACTAATCAAAGTGGTAGGACCGTGGTTAGACAAGCCGGCCTAGGGATGAGCAAAATTGTGGGCCAGAACACACATGCATCGGCAGCACACACACTTGGACGCTAAGTTGGCTAAGTCGCAGATACATGTGCATGTGCAACGAAGCAGTGGTCGAAGTACAGCTACAACAACTTTATTTACAGACTCCTCCACGATGCACTCGTCTTCGGGTTCAAACTCTGTTGTTGTTTGTTCACACCGGTTTGGGCACACGCCAGTTTGTTCACACCTTTGGGCACACACCACCTCGTAGGGGCGTCGGAACTATTCGGGACAAAGGGGGTGGGGGAGTGAGTCTTTTTGGTGGCGGTTGCCCCCCGTTCCGATGCCACTGCCCATTTCAGGCCCACATCACTTCAAGCACACACCAGTTCAGGGGCAACCAGTTAATTCCCACACCAGTCTGGGCACACACTCCTGCTGCTCCTGATTCGCATGCTTCATCGCCATGTAGTCCCCTCAGGTAAGATGGCTTGATGAACCCTTTTCCGCACAGCCCGCACGTGTGAGGGCACTCCTTCGTGTGCACGAGCACCTCGTGCTTCCTCACGTTCGACAGACATCTCGACCGGAAACTGCGCCCATGTGGACGCGGCTGTGCCGGGTCATGTCGCTCTTCTTCAGGAAGCTCTTGCCGCACTGGGGGCAGACGTACGGTCGCTCGCCTGTGTGAGTCCTTTCATGGTTCTTCAAGTTGCTCAGCACGGTGAAGCCCTTCCCGCAGGTGGCGCACACGTGTGGCCGCTCTCCCGTGTGGATCCTCATGTGCCTGGTCAAGCTGTCCTGTAGTGTAAAGGACCGGTCGCAGGTGGCGCACACAAAGTGCTTCTGCCCCGTGTGGGTCCTCTCGTGGGCCACCACCTCATACTTGTAATCGCTGGTGTAGGGACAGCGGCTGCACCGATGTCGGGGCTCAAACTCCCCGTGCACAGTCTTGCGGTGCTTCTGCAGGAAGTCCCACGAGGAGAAGACACTTGTGCAGCTCCGGCAAGGGAAGGTATCTACGGTCGGCAGGATGGACGGTGCCTCCTCTTGGTCTGCACACAGAAGCAGAGAGGAAGGGGGGCAGTGTTAAGACAGCACATCAGCCTAAAGCTGGGATTACACGTTTGTGATACCGACTACTGTCCGCCGTGGGTTAAGAGTAGCGGGGCAGGCTTTCCCGTGAGGCCCTTAGTCATTTCCACTTTAGCAGAGCGAATGCCGGAGAGGGGAAAACCATTAATCATGGCGAGCAGAGAGCTTTGTCCCGCTATTCTTAACTTGCAACAGACTCTACGGAGTGCAAGTTTGTCCGCTTCTTGTGCGGGGGCTGTGGCGATGTCCGAACGCCCAGCCCTAATTGGCTCTGATTGGAAGGATAGCGGGTGCACCTCGAGCCAGCTAGAATTGAGGTCTACCCACTATCCTTCTAATAAGAGCCAACTGAAGCTCGTTCAATATCAGGAATATGATGACATTAAAGAATACAAAACACTCGAGACAAACTGATGCTCTTCTCATAACTCGACACATCAACGAGTGCAAGAAATACAATCATTCACGAAACAAAATTTGTCAAGAAAACAACACATTAACAAATCAGCTCTTCACAACTTCGTTTGACCAATATCAGGTCTGAAAAAATGACACAACTTAAAAGTCTATTTCAGGGCTTTATAGAAAGGCAAATGGGGAAAATGAAAACAAGTTAGCATGTCTAGTACGTCTAAAGATTGTTTTCTCAAGGAAATACTCTATTCGCCAAAATCCGTCGGGCTCGAAGGCTATGCAAAAGAGTAAAACTCCTGTACACGACTTGGACCAACGTCACATCAGTGGCCACGGTGGTGGCACTGCTGCCGCACACATATTTCACAGCACCCAACTTGTTTTTCTCCAAAACAACAAGTGTATCGTCTTCCAATGCTTGCCCAGGTAGTCTGAAGGAGCTGTCCCAGTCCTCGCAAGGTAAAGTGTCTGCCTCATTGACGGGCAGTCTCTCTCATTGGTCTGTATGGAAGGGGAAAAAGATGGGGTTGGGGAAAAACGTTAGTACAGCATACCAGCTTAGCTGGGATTAGATTTGTAACCCCAATTATATTTGCTAAATGATTTTAAGGGTAAAGGCAACTTTTCTGAATTGCACTAAAATGCCAACTCCATGAGAGTCTGCTAGGCTCGTAAGCTACCATAAAAAAATGACAATGAACCCTAAAACACAATATGGAAATGAAAGTTTTTCTACTGCAACTTGCTGTTTATGTTGTTGATATGTTTGCATGAGCTTGCTATTTATTGGATGGATGGATGGGAATGGCTATACCCTTTGTAAAGGGCAGCAAGTTTGTGTATCAGTGTTGCCTTTTCTGGCTTTTATTTTTTTATGCAGGTGAATTGTCTACTGCTATTAACATACTATGCAATGCTGGTTGTTTCGTGTACCAGCCTTTGTCCAGGCAATGACCAATGGCTGGTGTTGGCTTGAAACCGGCCTAGCCAGCCGGGCTACTGGCTAGGCTGTTTTCCACTGAAACCCAATGATCAAATTGTTTCCGGCAAAGGAGTTTGGCCACTGACTGCCAATACCAAAAGATGTTGAGTATGTCCAGCTGATAAGAATAATTTCCTTTGGACCCTTGGAGTGATGGGTTGGGGCACACAAGGGAAGCAAATTTTACATGATTAGACCCCAGCAGTGCCAGCACCCCCATAGATTGCACAGCAGTAGAGGTACATTCAATGATATCCCACCAAAAAAAAAAAGTCTAATCAAACAATAGAGCACACTTACACATGACCCCAAAACCAGTCTTATACATAAAATGTAAAAAAGTAGAGATGGGCTAGTTGGTGGAAATTGAACATAGTGCAGATATGACAGTGCATAACAGTGAAGACTAAAAAGAACACACAACATAGGACGAGCGCTGACTCACTACTAAACTAAATGTTTAATAGTGAAAACAAAAACCAGGAAAACATAAAAGGCACACTCAACCACGCGTGCGCCACCCAAACTGTCTTGTCACAAAGGGCTTCCTCTATCAGCGCATCACTAAGCCCCCATTCAGTCAAAAAAATTATTTCTTTCTCCGGTAGTGCCATTGATGGCTTACCGACACATTGTGCTCCGTAGTTAACAATGTGGAAGGTCTCTGTCACATGTCTCGTCGTCCAAGTCCTGCAGTACACCAATAGATGGCCGCCGACTGTGGCTCTCAGGGAATAGTTGTGCCTCTTGAGCCTGTCATTTAAGCATCTACCAATTTGTCCAATGTAGACCTTACCACCTCTTTTGTAGCAAGGTCTACATTGAACAAACCGGTAGATGCTTAAACGACAGGCTCAAGGGGCACAACTATTCCCTGAGAACCACGGTCGGCGGTTATCTATCAATGCACTGCAGGACCTGCAAATGAAAACCTTTTTTTATCTTTATTACTAAAGGAATAAAACTTCTAAATAAAAAAAATATAACACTTTTAGGCTACTTTCCAAAAAAAAAAGGGCACTTAAGGGGTTAAAGTACTTGTCAGTCGATGCTGCAACTACCACGAAGCATCACTGGAAATATCAAATGAAAATCACGCTATCCAGAATGTACCGCATCATTCTTCACTTGCGCACAATCTTCCGTTCCTGAGGCACAAAATGTTGAAGAGAACCACATTCGTAAAGGCTAACACACAGTTACCATGTTGCCTACTCACACCTCTCTGTCATCGCTGGTATTACTACACTGCACAATGGTAACCAGCACAGTCCCATGGCGTCCATTTAAAATCCATGGCTGCGTCGCGTTCTCGCGCGTCCGCAGACGTTTGCCGAATCTTTGCTGAACTTTCCTTCAAAAGCTTGGCATGTGCCGAACTTTGCCAAATCTGAAGTTTGGCAGATTCGGTCCATCACTAATAAATACCAACACAGTTAAACAAGTGATGAGTGCCATCTGCTTGGACAATGAAGGCAAATGTTAAGATTAGGCTGGACTTATTTGGCTTTGTGAAACCCAATCCTCAAGAATTTATCCTGGATGCAGTAATTTCAGGAACCACTGTCTCGTTCACTCTTTCTACTTGTCCGTTGGTCTGTGGGCTGCAGAGGTTCTTGCACAAGTGTTTCCTTCGGGTCAACAACGCACTTCTCTTCCTCGTCTTTGCTTGGGAACCGAGTCTTTCCCGATCAGCCGTCTGCCAAAAGAGTTCCTCTATGGTTCTGTAATAAGGAGAAGACGCAGCAGTAATGCACTTCGAGCTCTTCTTTCGAGTTCATCTCTCCTAGGGTCGTACAACCCAGCTCAGCCACTGGTGGCAAAATAGTACTCATTTCCCGGCTTCAGTTCCTGCCGTCACTTTTACCGCGAGGAATTCGATGCTTCGTAATCCACTCAACCACAGTAGTCATCAACGGGTTTTAATTCCACGAGGTCGTGTCATGTGACCCCCTCATCAGCATCGGACGGGAGCGCAGTCCAGCCATGATCTGTGCTCGCCTGTCGCACTTCTGCATAGAAATAAGCTTGCGGTGACTCGTGCCCTGGTTCTCGTTTGCAAGCAACGCCATCCGCTGCGACTCGCGTATAGCTGAAGCATTGACGCTGGAACCAGCTTTCAACACCGGCCCATGCCTAGATCTCGCAGCGTCGCGACCGTGAAGACGCCTCCATCGCAACGACGTAGCTCGTCTGGATGGATGGATGTTAATGGCTATGCCCTTTGGAACGGGCGGTAGGTTGCGCCACCTAGCCTAAGTCTGAAAAGACAAAAACGTGATTCCTCCCGCCCTTTTAAGACCAATTTTCTCCCCCTAACTATCACCAGGCGGTATGGGATATCACCAGGATGACCTTCAGGGGATCGGGCAAAAAAACTAAAAACATCACGCCCATGCCTCTTCCCTCCGGCGAGGGAGTCGCCAATTTTCCTCTGGTCAAACCTTTTCGGCGTTACCCCAGCACCGGACCCACTGGGAGACAGGGTTGAGACTTTGGGCCGGAGCCACGCAGGAGGGAGTCCCAATTTTCCTCTGTCCCACCTGTCTTCAGCTGTGTTAGTTGTCCATCATTCAATTTTCCCTAAGATAATTTCCATCAATCTTCTAATCGCCTCTTTGCCACTTTAATCCTTTTCTCTCCCGTCCTTCCATCGATTCGTCGCCAGTTCGCCAGTAAAGCCCAGGGTCCCAGCCAAGTCCGTTACCCCTTCAGGGAGGGCAGGGCGAAGCCCCGTGCACTTCAAAACCAAGTGCTCTAGTGTCTCGCTATCATTATGGCAGGCAGCACATAATGTGTCTGTCTCCTGAAATTTAGCCCTTTACGTCCTCGTCCTCAAAACTCCCGTTCTCGCCTCGAACAGCAAAGAACTTCCCAGTGAATTGTCAAACACATTTTCCTTTCTTATGTCCTGCTTTCGTGACCTGTACACTGTTAGAGCTGATTTCTCCTGCATTCTCCCCTCCCACATTTTCCTCTCTGCCTCTTTCACCCCCTTTTTCACTGAAGTAGTCTGCTCAGCCCCATCACCAGTGTGTAGGTATTTAAATGTAAGCTTTCGGGTTCGGTTTGTCCAGTTTGTGTTTAAACTTTTCATGTATAAATACTTGAATACCTTCCGTGCCCACCGCGTATCATCCATTTCGGTCAACCTTTGTTCAAATTTCAACTTACTAATTGCCTCCCTGCTCTCAAAAGACGACCATCCCATGTCCCCCTGTACTCCCTCATTTCGGTGTTTTTCCGTGTGCTCCCAGTGCTAATCTGCCTACGCTTATTTGTCGAATTTCGAATCCTGATTGAACCTGATTTCATGCACAGTACTGCATTGCCAAAAGACAGTCCTGGTACCATCACTCCTTTCCATAAACCTCTCACCACTTCATATCTGTTATAGTTCCATAGTGCATTGAGCTTCATAATATATGAATTTCTTTTCACCTTTTCTAATTATATTCTACTCGTGTTTCTCTACATATTTCCTTCCCTCACTGAGCCAGACTCCTAGATATTTGTACTTTTCTAGGTGTTCTATCACTGTGTCCTGTATCTCCAGGGGTTCACCCTTCTCATTGTTGAAAACTATTATACCCTACTTGTCCCTACTGAATTTTAGTCCTAAACTGTCTCCTTCCCTGCTGCAAATCCTAATCAGTTCCTGTATGGTCTCACGACTTTCTGATACGAGTACAATGTCGTCTGCATACATTAACCCTGGCAACACTTGATTTACTTTATGTCCATCCTTCATGTAATTCAGGTCAAAACCTAGGTTGCACTGCTCCTAATCTTTTCCCTCTCACTGAGGTATATCATAAAGAGCAGGGGAGACAATGGGCAACCCTGTCTAAGTCTTCTTTTATTGCTGTTGGTCTTGTAGTTTTAGCTTCCAATTTTATAACCACCCTATTCTCCATATAAACCCGTTCTAGGAACTTAACCATGGTTCCCCCTAGCCCATACCCCTTCAGTTGGTCCCAGAGTTTTTCCTGATTCACATTGTCATATGCCCCTTTGATGTCCAAAAATGCTACCCCTAATGGCCTTTGACTTGTCATTGCTATCTCTATGCACTGAGTGATTATGAATAAGTTATCATCTAGTCGTCTATCCATCCTGAAACCGTTTTGAAGCTCTACCAGAATTTGCTTTCTCTCTGCCCATTCTTCCATTCTTCTTTTTACGATTTGCATAGCTTGTCTGTATATTACTGAAGTTACTGTGATTGGTCGGTATGATTTGATACTGTCTTTGTCTCCCCTGCCCTTATATAATAATCTCATCCTGCTCAATTTCCAGCCACTGGGTACCTCCCCTCCCATTAGTATCTGGTCAATCACCTGCCTTAGTTTCAACTTGCTTGTTTGGCCAAGAACTTTTATCAGTCTCATTGGTTTGCCGTCTGGACCTGTCGCAGTTCCAGCCGGAACCCTTCCTTCTGCTTTCTCCCATTCCCTATGGTCATTTCCTCTCCTTCACTATGACCCTCCTCTTGTGTTGTGTAGATGCTATTATTCCCTATGGCCTGATCTGGTTCTAACTCCGAAAATGCTGCTTCGATTGTATGTCTAATGTATTCCCTTGCCTCTTCACAGACCTTCCCCATTCGACAAGGTGTATGTTATAAAGATTACTTTGAAGACAACAACTTGCCGTGGCTGCTGGTTATCCCGACCGAACTTCGCGAGGAGATCTTTCAAGGCTGCCACAAAGAACCAACGTCCGTACACGTTGGTTACTGTCGTACACTGGCCCGTATTCGTAAAAAGTACTACTTCCCCAAGCCCCCCAAAACCGTATACCTATACACTTGTTCATGCCATGGGTGCCAGCGACAAGAAGCTTTCCGACGAGGCCGGTCGGTCTTCTGCAGCCGATTCCCCTATCAACTGCACCCGTCCAGCATATCGTAATGAACCTACATGACGCTTTTCCGCCGTCACCATCAGGAAATCGCGGTATAATCGTAGCCACAGATTATCTCAAACGGTACGCCGAAGCGAAAGCCCTTTCTTCAGGGACTGCTGTGGAAGTCGCCAAGTTTTTCATCGAGTTCACTGTCCCCCGGCAAAGCGCTCCCGAAGATCACATTACCGACTGAGGATCATTGTTCATAAATAAGCTGACGTAAACAATCCTTCGTCCCAGTAGCACCAGCCACCGTCGAACCACTTTGTACCATCAGTAGGCAAATCGTCTAGCGGAGAGGCTAAAACAAAACTATGGCCGACATGATCTTCATCTATGTCGATGTAGAGCACAAGACATGGGACGACGTGTTACCCTACGTGACGTTTGCTTACAACACGACGGTGCAAGAGACCACAGGAGTAGCCTCCTGTCAGCTGGTGCATAGTCGAAAAGCAGCGAGCCATGCTAGACGCGATTCTACCCTACAAACCAGCTGACAATTGTCAACTCCTGAGCTGCTACTTCGTACCCAAAAAATGTTTCGTAGACTTGGCAATCTTAACGACAAGGTGATGCTCGGCGGAACAAGGAGTTCATCGCGTCGCCCACCAAGAGCGGAAGTCGACCACGTCGTGCGCCTGAAGCCGTACTCCGATATATAAGGCTGTGGACTGCGTTTTTGTACTAAGCTCGATAGGACTGTTTTACGAGCCTCCGTAGTTTGCATTATTTATTTTGATTTCTGAATCATTTCCCGACACATTGCATCGAGACGGTGTCTTTCTAAAGGAGGGAGTAATGCCACGCGCGTCGCCGAGCGAACGGGTCCGTGGCCAAATGATTACCGCGTTTGTTTGGTTCGATTCCAGTCAGTTGAAAGTTGTTTTATTTATTCTTTCAACTTTCCGTTTTCGTTAGTTACAAAACATTCTCGTCTGATCGAGTTTTGAGATTTCTTGGCGCCGAAAGTTCTATGCCGAATGTTCCAGATACCCACACGGGTACATAAGGGACTCCCAATGACGAACGGAGTGAGTCTCGCCCAACTCTCGATCCTGCTGTTTCGCCGACATCCACGCCTGATACACTAGACCTTCTCTATTTTGTTTTGGGCAATATTTCGCCCCATTAAACCTTTAGTTTCTTCAGTTATTCGCCGCTTCATTATCTGTCCTTCGTGACAATATTGTTAATCAATGCCAGTTTCAATATGGGGAACCCTTTCTAGCTCATCCTAATTATGTCATCGGCGGTCTTAGGTTCACAGAAGACTATACCATTGAATCATTACCTTGACGAAGGAACGCTTAAATTTCCGTGATTGCTCTATCAAGAGGCCCTAAAGTGCGTTCTAAGACCGTCTATTTAAAATATTACCTCAGTCTACGGGCTCGAAGCATTCTAGAAGCATGTTTCTTATGAAACTGGAATAAAAAAGAACGCGAGACGGCCCTTATTTTGCGATATGGCGCAGAGATCTGATTGTGTCATTGAATTCGCGAGAACCAATTGAGAGCTATTGATTTTGGCGTGTCAATGACAACAAACTAGAAAAGTTAAGTGTGCCGTGCCGTGCGGAATGCGATCCCTAGCGATTAACAATCGTATTTGCGACAGTTCTCCATGGTTTGCAGAGCGAAATGGCATAAAAAGGGCATGTAGCCATTTTTATATGTTTTAGGAACCAATATTTCACGCACAACACTACCTGATCTTTGCGTTTTTAACGCTTACATGCCGCAGATTGATGAAAAAAAAACCTAAAAAACAATTTTAGTGCACATTTTAAGCCATTGTACCAATCCAAGATAAGCCCTTATAAATAACATTTCAGCCAAAAAAAGGTCGGTTGAAACGCTGTATTCAATAACAGAATATAAATAATTGAGAGGCACTCTAAAGTTCATACTCCATCGCGAGCTTCGGTTCTTCGATATCACTTCTTTGTGGCATGAAGCATAGTTGAAGGCAACGAAGGTGTGTTGAAGACGATACGCAGGAAAAACACACACTGCACTCTTGGATTCGCCTCTCTCTTATAGCGTATTTAAACACTCGACAACGAACGACGATGGTTGATACATTCCCACAATTACTCTAAAAGTCAGAGTAGCAGACGTAGTCCATGGCTGTCAACTTTTTAAAATGTAGGTTTTTACAACCAACCCTCCTCAGGATTCGCGTAACCATAAAATGTGTAGGTTGATGAGTCCGTGACCCGCTAAACGATGTTGAAAAAGGCAACCTTTTTTCAGGTTCCTGGAATAGGCAAAACAGCGGCAGTTTAGTGTAAAAAAAAACAGCAACCGCTTACTGCCATTCCTCCTCCCCCGCCGACGCGTGGGGTGAAATGATCAAGCGCCTTTTCACTCGCGGTTGTTCAACGGCTGATTGACTTAGACAGTCTTTTCTCTGGCAACGGTACAAAGTTATCATTTCGATTTTAGTTTTCGGACGAGCAAAAGAAAGATGGCGCATAATTGTGTTTGGGCTTGCTTGCTAATTTAATTGCGCGACTCTTCGTTCCACTTTTTGGAGGATGCTGAAGATATTTGACCTAGCTCACAAAACCCGGGTTATGCTACTCCACCAAGTCGGGGTCAAGAATATTTTGTTAAAACTCATTTAGCACGCCGCAATATTTTCCGCTCATTCAGTCAGTCCTTCATGCGGAATGACCTTTATTGTGGCGGAGGAGTACTGAGTTGCTGTAGACGAGCACGTAGTGCATTGGAGGCATTCCCAGATGCCCATCCACGTGTACAGGACTTCATAATCTCTATGACGAAGCGTACTATTCTCAAAAACAGTGCTATGCATGCGTGTGTCCGCCATCCGTTGGGTTAGTCAAGCTAACGGTGCTTCCGCTAGCCAACCCTATTACGTTGCTATCTCGTTCTAATGCAACAAGGGCATACACCAATTTTGTTTCCTGCAGCAGCGTCAACATACTGACAAACGTTGATTTCGATCTTAGACAACAATGCCACAGTAATATAATGGAGTTTGGGGAACTGTGGGACTGCGAACAGATTCCGCCCTTCCTGTCAGTCGTGTGCTGACCTCATTCCCTTCGGGGAGATGCGCTTAAGAGTTGGACGATCTGCGGAGGTGAAGTCACGTGATCACTCCGTCCATGAATAAGTCCGCTGTATGAATCGGCTATCACTGGAGTGGACGTCGAGTGCGCTTTTTACTGAGCTAGGGACCGAGACCGCAAGAACAGGAGGAGCAGAAGAAGGTGTTGTAGTCCGAGCGCAGAATGAGGAGGATTGCAAAGAACAGGGAAACAAGCTTCCCCTGTCTTAGTTACACAAAAACTTCAGCGCAAAAGGTTTTGTACCTGGCTGGTGCTGGTAAGAAGCGAGCGCCGGGTCACAAACAAACAATTGTTTGAAGACCTCAGTCTGTTTTCATAAAAAACATTTCTTTCTCTAGGCCACTCATTAACTAAGCTCCACCCAGCCTGGCTCAGTCTGGCCTAGGCAAACATTTAGCCATTTCTTTACACTCAAAACTACGAAGCTATGTAAAATAAGCGCCGAAGGAACACGGGCCAAGAGCAGAATAACAACGACACGGGGGTCGGGGACACAGGGATCATTTTCTTCGGCGCTTATTTCCCATGATGTACCAACTGGCTCATTTAAGTATTTTATTGCTTACGAAGCTTTTCACATTGACAGCTTTCATGTTCTTCCTCAAGTACAAGGGAGCCATTTATTTCACATTATAAAAATTTCATAAACAAACTCACGAATCTAGAAAGAAACACTGCGTTTTATTGCAAACGTTTGCTACATAACAATTGTTTTTTTTTGTTTTATATAAATATGTTAGGCCTAACAAAACGTGAATTTCTAGTAAAATTACGACGCACGAAATTGTGAAATATTCCTCATTTCATTAAATCTTATGCACATTATTTCTAGTTCATAACCGACCCACGTTGCCTAACAATATTATTGACCGCATTATGATTTATTGTTTAACTAAAACTCAGTGTGCCCCTATCAGGCACGTTGCCAGGATTTTGTTTCGGGGGGGGGGGGGGGCCGCCCATGACAAAATGTTGTATGAAGGAGGGGGAGAGGAGGTCCCAGCAAAACTGAAGGTTTTTTTGGGGGGTGGCAGGGCCGCATGGGCCACCCCCCCCCCTGGATACGTGCCTGGCCCTATGATTATCCTTAAAGATCGTGATTTAATTGCGTTACGGTTTCTTGTTCGGCAAGTACAGGGTCACCCGACCGAATCACGCTTCCTAGTAAGAGCTTTGTTCTCCGGTGGGATGCGCACAACGCACAACATTCATTAGTGTGTGTGCGAGCAAAGAGAAAAAGTGATCGAAGGAACCAAAAATTAAAAAGAGGACCCCGGGGGCCCGTCATTCGACAAGCATAAAATTGTTATGCTAAAATAATCATTAAATATTTATTTCTACATTTAGAGCAAATCCGAATTCAACTTAAATTTTATATCTGTCTATAGGCACCATATCGATACAAAAATGGGATCAAATTAAACATCCTGCAAAGAAATACGGAAGATACATTAGTGAATCCTTCAGGAATTCTTTAGCATGACCTTTGACAAACTCTACACTCATCCCCCTTTGGTAAACGCTAATGATGACCCTTTCATTTTTCTCTTCTGGCTTTCTCTCGAGTTTTTTTTTAATTTCTTCTGTACATATCTTTTTCTGCCTTTTTCTCGATTCGTCACGGGATCACTGTTAGCGTTTCCAAAAGAAGAACAAGAGTGGAATTTCAAAAGGTCATGCACTGGGATCTACCAATTGACCTTCTTTTAATTTTTGTTGCCGTCAAGAATCCCTACCTCGCGCCTGAGCGGGTAAAAAAGGAGTGATTGCTCTTGCTTGAAGTTGTAGCTATTGTACCGGAGGACGTCGAAGTCCCCAGGTTAGCAGGTCGTACTGCACTGGCGAAATTGCTCATCTACAGTGTGAACCAGTCACTCCCCATCCTGACAGACCGACCTTACGCTGTACAAATTACTGAGCGTCCAATTTGACTTTTTTGTTGTATCGGAGTATCGGGGTCTCCTTTCGGGCTCCGAGACGCTCACTATCACACTCGGCTGGCGCATTTTGGCCAGCCAAGCTAGGACCTGCTTCCGCACCCCTGACTCGTTCGACCTCCTTGCACGAACATCCGCTGCCTGTCGCAGCTTTCACTGTTCACCGTTTGCGGCAGCACCTCTCCTTCGTTCACAATCCGTCTACTTTTGCCACCTACTTGGACCAGTGCTAGCACATGGCTCACACTGCACTTTGTAGGAAAAGCAAGGCATACCTGCTCTTTACTCCTGCAAGTTCAAATTGTACAATACTATGCGCGCCTTGGCTGCT
Source organism: Ixodes ricinus (assembly GCA_037355805.1). Taxonomy (NCBI): domain Eukaryota; kingdom Metazoa; phylum Arthropoda; class Arachnida; order Ixodida; family Ixodidae; genus Ixodes; species Ixodes ricinus. Next base: position 29,225 of record JAZHYW010012727.1, on the reverse strand, counting down.
GCCCCGTGGCGTCGCCTCCCTCTCGTCGTGGTCCTTTAAAACTTTAACCTTCTCTACACACTTTTTCTACCGTTGTGTCCACGCACCGACACCGCCAGCTTTTCACTTTAATGTGGTAAATTTATGCTAATGCATTATTAAACTCTACAACAGCTCAGCGAAATTAGCCAAAAAACGCCCATGCACCATATACTTGACACTGCCGTGTTCACGTTACTGCATTGCGCATCAAGTCCAACCGGGGTCAAAGTGTCGATTAGTTGAAGACGATTAAGCTGCAGCAAGACTGTATGGTCAAGGCACTAGTCGTCTTTGTGTGTTTAGTATCACCGGTTAGATGATTCAGTCACGGTAAATGCGCCGTGATCTGGGACTTTTGCGAGTGATTTGTTTATCCGGCTACAGCAAACCCGCAACACAACAAGATACTCGCGATGCTCTTTTGGGGCTGCTTTATGATACAATTTTACTAGATCATACGCTAGAGCTTCGCACTGCTGGCGTAAGCTCGTGCCGTCACTTTCAAGCATGTATTGAGCATGCGCTTTTTGGACTGCCAGTCCGAAGATTGCGGTTCACTTAAATATTTGGCCTCATCGGTTTTTGTCTTCGGCTGCAATACGACTCGTTCTTTTGTTATAAAATTGAGTGCAGGGTTATATTTTTATACGAAACATATCTTTAAGAAATGCGTAGTTACTGCTACATGAATGTCGTCTTCACTTTATGTTTCTTAAACTCGGGAGCCATTCAAGCGGCGAACAACCCTCACAGTCGGTTGTTCGCCCCTTCAATTTTAACTAAAATTCATCATTTCACATTGCAATTATTTGTTTTATGGGCCATGTTGCTATGGCAATTTTGAAGACCACCATCTTTGAAGGCTAGGCCAACTTACAGACTTAAAACAAGAAAAAGCAACCTCGTTCGGATATATTCATCGACAATTTCTGCCCTTTCTATTCTCCGATTCAAAAACAGGACATTCCAAACGCGTTGGAAGCGCTGACCACGTCACGCTTCTAGAAGTTTTGGATTTGTGACGCAGAAAATGTCATGATCTCACTATTTGCATTGCGGCTGTCAGGGCTGTCGGGGTACGGCCGGTGGTATGCAGACTCGCTCCGAGTCCAATATGGCTTAAAAGGGAGAGCTCTAAATATTTTTCAACCGAGTTTGCATATTTCAATTCGTACCGTGACAGTGGGAGTGCAAATAGAAAATCATGACAATTTATACATGAACTTGAACTGGAACTGGGAGTTGAACTGGGACTGGACCTCACTGCCTGACGTAAGTGTTTCCTTATCTGACACTAAGAAATTTTCTGCAGCCAATACCTTATTTTTTCTAACCCATAACTAGATTACAGCGTGTTTTTGTTGATAAATGGTAGTGTTATTTTTATGTTTTTGAATGTCCACTTTCTTGTAAAATGCCCCCTGGGCCTTCAAGGAATAATAAATGATAATAATGATGATGATCACGAAAACGTCACTTCAACAAGCGTCACGTGGTTAGCACTTATGCCTCTCTTGAAAATTTCAATTTCAAAATAGGAGTACAGGAATGAGAGAAATTCTCGGACATCTCCAAGCATGTTACTTTTTAAATAATGTTCATATATGTAGCATTTGATGGCGGCAGTCTTCAAAACAACAATTGAAACATTTCTTCGAAAGCGAAATATTGAAAGTTTATTAACGAAATTTGTTAATTACTAACCAGATTTGGACGGTTCTTCTCCTCTCAAGTGTCCGCCGAGCTCAATAAACATCAGGCGAAAACTGCACTAACTCTGGAGCAAAGATGCCTTTTTATATTTTTTGAATATATAAAAATACCCTGTAAATTTAATCTGGGTGCCTTTATACATTATAATGATGATTCGGTTAAATATATTTAAAACGTGTACGAAGAGCAGTACCAATGTTTCAATGATACCTCAAGACTTCAAAGAAAACGGTTGGGTGATGTAGACGACGGTGGCGGAATTGTGGTTCCAGTACAATTTTCAATTGAGAAAAATGAATCAAACTAAAGTTGGTTCAAAAATTCTGGTACGCAAATTTTATTCGGTGCTTGCTATTCGGTGCGGCACATGCGACCGCGGACCAAAAAATAATATTTATTTTTTTTAATTGTGTATTTATTCCTACACGTTGTAATCAAGTCACAATTAGAGTGCGCACAATCGGATATAATGCACTTGTCATGACGTTTCTTCCGCAGCTGAAGACAACCCTTAAAGCACATCATTTTGATGCCTTTAGGAATATCTATTGCTTTTTGTTTCACCTTTTCTACATTGGCACGCTGTTCCAGTTTAATCACTTCTTATAAAGGAGTAACCATTTATCCTTTAATGCATGCTGCATATTGCGGATGTATGGTTATGATTTTCTTAACTGACTTAGACCGGATTAGAGTAGACAGGATTCGTGAAGCTGCTACGCGGTGTGCGATTTCCGCCATGTTCTTTTTTGTATTTTTTGTTACCTCGTTACGTCTACTATTTATCTTACAAGAAGAAAGGAGTTTCCTAGAACGTTTCCAACGAAGCACCGCGGAAGCGAGGGAGGGAGGAAGCTGCAGTGGCTGTATCCGGAACCGGCGACGCTCAGAAGAACAAACTGGCTCTTCGAACACAATCGAATGCCAACAGATGCGAGGTTGGAACGCCCATCCTTCGCTGAGTCAGGAACCCTGCGCTAAATGCTGACGCATTTCGATGACAACCTGCAAAGAAACAGCAGAAATTTCGGCACCACGCTTCAGTCCGTGCAAGAACAAAGTCACACAAAACAAGGTCGGACAATAAGTAAAGATAGGGCACGGGGCCATGCAGTATTTAGTAAAAACCTGCATATCATTCAGCTCGGCGTGGGCAGAATGACAATTCGAGTTGTTTTGAGACTAGTCTGTTTTCCATTATAAAGCACGTACCCACACCGCGCTCAGTGTCCTGCAGGTTTTCCCCAAAACGGTGTGATCCTTGTTCGAATCTGACCATACACCCCACCTTTCCCAGTGAAACGTTCAGTTTCTTTTTCTAAAAAAAACGTTTTTAGGGGAAAACATTATTTTTTATGTGGACGATGTGAAACAGATTACAACAAAAGCACTGAAATGCACCAAATTTTACGCATTTATAAGGCATTTTAATCATTAGAAAAAACGTTTCAACAAGTGCAGTGCATGATTCGGAAAGTACTTTAAAGACAACCAAAATATGGTTATCTAAACGAGGCTTTACAAAATAAGTTTGGTTATTTAATCTCCCGATGTGGGAACTATAAAAATGGCTTAGATTGTCAATGAACAAACTGTTGAAGTGCAGGTGAGCTGATCGTTGTCGTATTTAAAGATTCTCATTGGCGTAATACCATTTTTGCAAGAAGGTAAAGAAAAATGTGCGACGTGGTGCTGAAAGATCGGGTATATTTACTTTATGGGAATCGAAAGGAATTCTTAAAAATTAAGAAGACAATTCTAGCGCATTTGACCCGGACGTGTCAATATCTGAAGGGAAACCAAAAGCATAGTGCTGGGAGTGGCATCGTACAAAGAGTTTTTAACTACCTTGCGCTTGCTGTGAGGAAACGCGTTCGGCGTTTTTAACATCTCGGTTAGGACTTACCCAACGAGTGTAATTTTTGATATCTGTGTAGATTACACCACAATGCACTCCTTCCACCAAAGGCGCCCGGAAGAAAACATTTCAGATCAGTTTTAAACCTGAAGTTATGAAAACGTGGTGCATCAATCTGATATGTAATTTTAATATGCGTAGTATTGAGGATAAATAAAATAAATTAAGGTGTTTTATCCTAAATACAAAATTCCAACAATTTTTCGCAAGAGAAGTATTGAACCAAAAGGTAGGGATAAAAAGGAGCGCCACAGGCCGTCGAAGATATGTCCTTGACCGCAGACATAATGATAATAAAATACTTTTTTACAAAGGGCTGGCTCTTAGGCCTAAAAGGGGGAGCGGGGAGGGAGGAAAAGGAGGAGATCACATACGATGGTCGATGCCCGCGGCAGACGCAAACCTACAGGAAAGCAGTGTGGCGCGGTCCCGGGCGTCGTTGCCTTGGGGTGGTCCAGTCGAGGAAAGTCCGGATGTGTCGTAACGATTTAACGACTGTATTATTTTGTTTTCTCGCAGGCAGACGCCCTAACCTACGTCAATACCCACATGGATTTGTTCAGCAGGTCATCTTTGATGATATCATTTTCAATGCATCTTTGGCGGTACAAGAGACCACGTAGTAAATCACCACAGTTTTTATTACGGTATGCCCTGCTACAGCGGTTCTGCTTCTGAAATGTACGAAGTAAGTTACTCGAATATTAAGAAGTGTTCCAACTTCTGCGGAAAATCTCGGAGTTACTTGAACCTAGCAGGCGGCCGAAAAAAATATGTGCTGAATAGTGATGGCTGGTCTAATTGGTGTTTGATCGGTATGATGAAATAAAAACAACAAAAATAGGTTAGATTAAGTTCGATAGGCACACAACCTGTAGCGCTTGTATCATTGATTCCCGCCCGTCTCTTTTGCAACTTTATTTTAAATTTGTGGGACAACACAATGCAATCGCTGTACAACGATGACGGCTAAAGTGGTGCTCCCGGCATTAATTTAGCTACAACAACTAAGTATATTTCTTTAATCACCTGCTCCTACCTTTTCCTGCGTGTTATTTAGTATCGCGAAATTCAAAACTGTTATTAAATAGGCGAATAAATCGTATGCGTAAACCAACATTCAAATACACCTGCCGTTTTCAGAGCCGTCACGTTCTGCAGGTTGGCTTCCAAGTCGATGAAAATGCCTAAAAATAGCTATGTCAAGCTTGTTTCTTTGTGCTGCTGAGCAGCTTCTTGAGCAACATTCCAAAGCAATAATTTTTCAGTTTATTCCATACAATGCTTGGAATCAGTTGGGAAGACATTCGACAGTCCAAAGTCTGAACCCGTGCCTTCAGCTGGCGTCACTTCTTTGTTGTATTTAGTAGAGGCATTAAATTTGAAAACTTGGAAGGGGCTAACATTCGAGATACAAAAATTTGGCAAAACAATTTACCTTATATTTGGGATAATATGTCACCGATGTTTGCTGGTATGTTTAGTAAATTTTCAGGCAAATCAAAAACCATGAAGAAATCGCCGGAGTACCTTTTTAAAAGGCCGACACGCACCAGAGGGAATCTCATTGTCCGAGCCGAAGCAATTAAGAACAATAGCAAGCCTCGCATTCCACTGATCAAACATTTATATAGCCTGGTCAAAATACAGTCTTGCCATAGTGACAATTACAATCTTCAGACAATGTGCATTTGTCCATGATAATTGTGGTTTTTGGTGGCTTATAAAAGAAGAAATAGAGGATGGGAAGCATGGTGTGGCCTGAGTCGTTCTACATGTTAGTCCGCTATTTTGTCGTTTTCAGAGTAATGATATTTGTAAGCATGGATACTCTACTTGTTTGAGCGCGACAAACAAATAATTCTTATGCTCGGTGTCGGTTCACGTCAGACGAATTATCTGGACAAAATTAGGTGTATTTCGGGCTCTCATCTAATAGGAGTGGTGTACCATATTCAGTTACAATATTGTTGCTGCAGGCAACGGTTACTTTGATGTCTGTAAATATGTCCAATATCTACACAGCTTTCTGCAGCGAATGCCCTTGCAGCGATTGTGTGGCTTCTTTTCTATGTCCTCCTGAAACTACAATTCGGGAGAGCCTCAGTCCCATGACTGGACAGTTGCTTCCACCTTATCTGTGACCGTGAATTAGAGTTCTTGCCGAGTTTGTTTTTATACCACTCATATTTGGACACTCCACTCGGGGCACGGTACGTTCATACCCATCCGTGACCAAAGGTGTCACTGGTTGTGCGACGTGTCGAAAAGATCGATCTCGATCAGGCCCCAATCATTCGGTGAGTTTTTTGCACGGACGTGAGTACGTGATTGAAGGACGTCTGATTGGGTTCTGCTGACTTTTAGAGCGCAGCTCTTAGGCGCCCGTTTCCGGCTTGAGCGGCGTCGGCGTAACCACGCGGTGCATGATGGGTAAATTCCCCCGCTAAATCTAGAGGAAAATTTTTCCCCGCTAAACCTAGCGGGACATCTCTCCCCGCTAAATTTAGCGGAAAATTTTCCCCGCCAGCTTTAGCGGAAAATTTTCTCCGCTGAATTTAGCGGAAAAATTGTCCCGCTAAGTTTAGCGGAAAATTTTCCCCGCAAAATCTGGCGGAAAATTTTCCTCGATAAATCTAGCGGTCAATTTTCTATGCTAAATCTAGCGGAAAATTTTCCCCGCAAAATATAGCGGAAAATTTTACCCGCTTAATTTAGCGGAAAACTTTTCCCGCTATGTCTAGCGGAACATTTCCCCGGCTAAATTTAACGGGAAATTTTCTCCACCCCCCACCCCTCGTGGCCACGTGAACCCCCTGGTCACGTAACTCCCCGAGGTCAAGGGACCCCCCCCCCCGCCATGCCTTCCTCCTCCTCAAGAGCTGCGCTCTAATTCGGCGTTACAGGGAGTTGTAGAAGGCTTTCATTGTTTAGAAGACCGTATACCCAGTCAGACGTTCGAAGTCGTATAGGTTAACCTGACCAGGCTGGTTGGACGCGATGAGTCTTGCACAGTAGGTGTGGAAATTAATCAATTACAATTTCATTTATTCTAGCTTACAACATATTCAATACTTGAATATTTTTGAATAAACATAAATTGTTCGTTACTTGAAATTGTAACTGTAACTTTTATGATCAATTGAGTATAAAATCCGAACATTTTTTTACTGTTTCCGAACCGTTTTTTTTACTGCCCATTACTGGAATAGAAAACCCGAACCAGAAAATACTTACCTTCTTAATCCAACAATCTTTCTAAACCAACCTCCTATCGGAGGCTTGTCTCAAAAATTCCTTCGCAGGCAAATTATGAAAATAAAGTGCGGCATTAGGACGGATAGGAACACATTTGTGACGGCTACGCAATTTCTATTACTTCCAGAGTTTTGAGATACAGTTGTAATTACTGCAAGGATTTGTATTCAAGTTAATGTAAAAAACACAAAACAGGGCTTGGTTAAATGTAAGTTGTTTGCTCGTAATGTGTACCGTACACGTCTAGGAGCACTGCGAAAAATGTGCGAGGACCACATTTCGTGACCATTAAAAAACTGTAATCTGCTATCCAGGAGCGGTTGGAGGCCCTCTAGATAATACAAAACAAACGAATTAGTTTTGGCTTTGCATTCTTTCCAGCTTTTGCTTAGCAAGGATCTTGCATTTCTTTTTAATCCCACCAAACCTAAGTATAGGGCTGCGTAATTTTATGTTTTTTATTGAACCAAAATACATTTTTTCGGCACGTTCTTTTTGGTGCAATTAAACTTAGCTCAGCATTAACTGTGGTGCCTGGAACCGGGATCCGACTGTTGTGTTTAGCGTGTTATAATGCCCATACATCAAAATTGGTTCCGAAGTGGCAACAAATCGCGACGTAAAATCCGGAGTGTCATGCTCTTGAATGGAGCGATCCTGGCGGTTGGTCATAGAAATGCTGGTGGAAAACATGAGCGAACGCCTACGTCGCCTTCGTCGCAGCGTCTCAACTTCTGGCTGTCGAAGCTTCCGTGGACTGCCACAGTCGAGATCGACATTCAAAAAATTGACCGCATCTCCACGTGGTGAATGATGTGGGGGGTCATTCCATGTCAAACGTCCCAGACGTGGCGCTCGACCCTTCCGATTTCTAAAAAAATTCATCGCCTTTTGCCCTAATGTTTGTAGCCATAATCTGAAATATGTTTGTCGAAAAATTGTTTTTGATGACGTGAGCGAGGTTTGAACTCTAAAAAAACAGCGTGAAACTAGGCATCACTAAATAATTGATGAAAAATCAGCTTTTTAGTGAAACACCTAGACATATTTTTTCTTAAATTGGCACGGCTTTCGACTCACAATTTGGCTAGGCTTGTGAAGTTTTCTTTAATTTGAATATTTTTTTAAAACACTGCAAATATTTGAAAATTTTAACATGTTTGTTATTTTATTAGAACGTATCAAACGGCTCCCAGGACTTGATATAACTATTTTTCGGTCGCCCTGCAGGCATATAATCAAACAAAAATTAAAACCACTCAATTAAATATCTCGCAGTAAAAAAAAAATCCTGAAGTTGCAAAAACGTGCGTTTTGACGCAAAAACAGCCGCTTATTTCACCCTAAGGTGGTCCAAGTAAAAATACAAAATATGATGCGTTTGGAAGAACCATCGATGATCTTTTGATTCTGAAAGTTTAATCAAAGTTATATTTGTTTAAAGTGAGAAAACAATTTTTGAAGTTTAGCCCTCGCACCACAACCCAAGTCGCTTCTTAACGCCACTTCACCGCACAGCACACCTCCTGCGACGATAGCTGGCGCGATTAGGTCCAAAGAGAGAACGGAGTTTTCTGCCGCTTCCCCTTGTCCGTCTTTCCGGCTGCAAAAGAAGAAACGGCGGGTATCGTGTAATAATAGTAGTTGCCGCCAGCGCGTAGCAATAGCACGCCCGTTGTGCCCTTTGTACCAGAGGGCGGCTCGAAAAGCGATGCCTAAAGGACGGGTAACATCAAGTGACTAGGACTTCTCCATGACATGTTCAAAGGTCCCACCGCCACCTCCGATTCCTAAAATAAAATTGATGGCTCTTCACCGTAACGTTTGTGGTGCCTCTCTAACACTTTTTTTTCATATTGAAGGAGAAGCGCAGAAGGAAACTCACTCACACAGAAATTGCAGGCACACCAAAAAAACGGTCACTCAAGTCGCGCTGACTTACAACTCAAATTGTATTTTCGCCTTCTTTCTTTTTCTTTTACCCGTATTAATTTATCTCACTTCGTTCTCTTTTGTACAACACAAACAGCAATCTCTATCGCACATCACCTTCGAGAGTCAAGAAATAACAATTCTTTTTCAGTAAGCGTTATGGAGGGACTACTAACACATGTGTCACTCTTTTTTATGATGTTAGCTGCCTCTATTATCTCACGTGTGCAAGCATCCATTCTAAGAAATAACACTTTTTTTGACGAAAAACAAATTTCATGGGGTGATGGCGGTTTGAACTAGTTAAAGAGGGGTGGAACTAGGAGTAATTCAATAATTGATGGAAAGTAAGATTTTTTTACGGAACACTAGAATATTTTTGCCTAAAATCCCTACGGCACTCGGACAGCTATGTAATAAGGATCATGGTCATGGAATTTGGTATGCTCGAAGCAGCTTTAAAAAAATAAGGAATATATGAGAATTTTAGCATATTTTTAGTTTTGTTACAAACTATGGCTTTGCTGCATGCAACTGTAAATACTCTAATTGACAGCCTTGTAGGTATACTATACACAAAAAAGGTTGCAGGCCGTAGAACTATATATCTTGCAGAAAAAAAAATCTAAATTTATGCAAAATTGCGTTTTGCCGTTTAAAGAGCCGTCAATTCTGCCTTGGGGTGGCCCAAAGAAAAAAAAAGGTAACATGGTGACTTCTAGAAAAGAGTTTATTTCCTTTTGTTCTTGAATGCTTAATTAAAGTAATTTTGTTCTAAAGGTGAAAAAAAGCATTTTGAAGTTGAGCTTTCGCGCCGCAACCTGGCGTCGTTCCTTTGCGTCTCTTCCCTGCACAGCAAGCCACCGTCGAACCCGGCAAAGCGTGCGACGGTGTCACGGTGTGCGCACGCAGGTAGAAAGCAGGACCCCGAGTTGTTGGGTACTTAGTGGTGGGAAGAGGTTTTTTGCTACTCTTGTTGCTTTATGGATTTTCCTATTTTGACCGTTTTACGCGGCTGTGTCCTCCTGTGGACTTCCACTGTTTTGATATCAACAAATGCTTAGTGCTGCCAGGTAAGAGCATCCGCTAGTAAGCTAGCTGTTTCATACGTACACATCGCAATCACTCTCTCTTTTCGACGTCAGGACAGATGTGGACAGCAACAGAAAAGACCCGTGAACGGGCAATCTCCTACGACGAGGCGATGTAACGAATGCGCGCAGTTGGTGGCTCACGCCTCGTTTGTGTTTTAAATCGGATTTGAAACGGCAAATTCTTGCGTCGCTGAATAGTTCCGCTTTTTCACCGCAGTATGCGTGACAGCTAGACTTCGCGGCGATATTATCGCGTTTCCCTTTAAGGAGACGTCCACCTCAACTGATGCCGCCCGTATTAGCCATCGCGTTTCGAGCCGCCCTCGGGTACAAAGGGCACAACGGGCCTGCTATTGCAACGCGCTGGCGGCATCTACTATTATTATACGATACTCGCCGTTTCTTCCCTTGCAGCGGGAAAGACGGACAAGGGGAAGCGGCAGAAAACTCCGTTCTTTCTTTGGACTTAATCGTGTCAGTTATCGTCGCAGGTGGCGTGCTGTGCGGCGAAGAGGCGTTAAGAAGCGACGTGGGTGTTGGTGCGAGAGCTCAACTTCAAAAATTGTTTTCTCGCTTTAAACAAAAATTAATTTGATTAAACTTTCAGAATTAAAGATTATTGATTGTTCTTCCAAACGCACCATATTTTGTATTTTTACTTGGACCACCTCAGGGTGAAATAAGCGGCTGTTTATGCGTCAAAACGTACTTTTTTGCAACTTCAGGATTTTTGTTTACTGCGAAATATTTAATTGAGCAGTTTTAAAATTTTTTTCATAGATTATATACCTGCAGGGCAGCCGGTAAATAGTTATATCAAGTCCTGGGAGCAGGTAGATATTTTTTAACAAAATAACAAAAATGTTAAAATGTTAAAATATTTGTTGTGTTTTAAAAAAATATTTAAATTAAACAAAACTTCACAAGCCCAACCACATTGTGAGTCAAAAGCCGTACAAATTTAAGAAAAAATATTGCTAGGTTTTTTGCTAAAAAGCTGATTTTTCATCAATTATTGGGTGATGCCTAGTTTCACACTGTTTTTAAAAGTTCAAACCGCGCTCGCGTCATCAAAAAAATTTTTTCGCCGAAAATGCTTTAGGGCATGGCTACGGACATTGAGGCAAAAGGCCATGACTTTTTTTAGAAATCGGAAGGGGTCGAGCGCAACGTCGGGGACGTTTGACATGGAATGACCCTGTGGCGAAACACAGGTGGTGCTTGTCTGCGTAGACGCTGAGCCGCAGCATGCCGAGCCTTTCGTTCGTTTTCATCCATGTAAGAAAAAGAATGTGTGGTATGGAACATGGTTAAATACGCATTTGACCGCAACGCCCTCTCCTGTATAGACGTTGAGCGGCTACATGCAACGTTTCGTCCATGACATCCACAGCTCTTTAGTTACTACTACCACATCTCAGAGACCACTACTCGTCGCGCAGTCGTGACCGAGTGGTTAAGGTGATGGATTAGAAATCCATTGGCGTCTCCCCGCACAGGATCGAATCCTGTCGACTGCGCAAACAAATTTTAAAATTTTTTTTCATCATTTTTTTTAGCTTTTTTTTATTTTTTTAATGTTTTTTGTATTGCTTTTACACGAGCACGTGAGCTCACGTGCTCGTAATATTGTTCATCAATTTTTTTCTTCTTTTTATTATTTTTTTTTGCTTGACACGAGCACGTGAGCATGTGGTATTTGCTTGACACGAGCACGTGAGCTCACGAGCAGTAGCACGAGCACCGACGCTGGACATACGGACGGACCTACGGACATGGCTAGCCCCTAAAGGTGTATCCACACGACGGACCGGGCCGCGGACCGATTGATCACGTGATGCGCGGCCCGCGGGCCGCCCGGCTGCAATGAGCATCCACACGGCGGACCAAAAGAGTAGACGACAGAGCGAACGGGCCGGTCTAACCCTCGACCTCACAGCTCCGCCAAACGCATGCAGCGAGCTGCTTTGAGGCTAATTGTAAGGAGCCAAGATGGAGGTTGAACAGGGACTCTTGATGAATGAAAGAGACGTTTGGCCGCGGTGGCCCTGGCGTTCGCTATGGAGGACGAGGAGGACTTAAGTGAACCGAAAACGGCATGCTGTATGAAGCGCGATGAAGTAAAAAGTTGCATCGTCGTACCATGCCGCCATCGTCGCACAACAAAAGGTTCGTCTTCTTCGTCTTCAACAGTTGGCGCCAAAAATAAAACGACAAAAGTCAGCTTGTTGCCAGACTTAGAGGTTCAATTATACTAAAAACGCCGCGGTCCGCCGCCAAAATCCGGGCGAGAAAAGTCGCTTGGCATTTCTCAGAAGCGCGGGCCGCGGACCGCCGGCGGACCTCGAAAACCGCTGACGTAATATCACGTGATACGCGGCCCGCGGACCAAACCAGCAATTTGGTCCGTCGTGTGGATACACCTTAAAGGGACAATGAAGGCAATTTCGGACATCTTTTTGGCGATTGAACTGGGTTCCAGGCACGTCTCAGGCCACGTTGCCCAAATTTCAGCCGAAACCGGCGCTTGTGTGCCGCGCAAATCAATAAAACAGTCGCGGTAATAATTGCACCGGGATCGACTGGGGCGACGCCCCGAGAGTTGCGGGAGAAGCCAGGAGAAGCGGAGCTCGCGTGACCGATGCGGGGCCAAGACGCGCGACGTCACAAACGGCGCGTCGCGCCGTTTGTGACGTCGCGCGTTCTGGCCCCGCCAAACGGGCTGACGCGCGCCGTTTGCGACGTCGCGCGTCAGCGATTGGTCGCTGACGCGCCGCTTGTGACGGCCAGAACGGCCAGATCGCTGCCGCTTTCCCCTCGGCATCTCCCCGGCGTCCGTCCTTCGGCATGCGGGCCGCTCGTTGCCGGCTGTGCGGTCTCCGTCGGGTGATAGCAGAGGCCGCCACGCACGTACTCCCGTTCCGTTGGTGTTCGGTTACCGAACGGAAGCTCGAACTCGCTCGCGAGAGCGGCATTGCCGTCCATGTTGACAAATTCGGCGAAACGACCGCGCCACCGCGCTGCTATAACCCACCGCGGTAACCAGAGTCTCGACGCCCTAAATGCTACCGGTACCGACAATTCACCTGTGACGTCACTCCGTACGTCACCTCCGTTTTCGGAGGCCCAAAAACGAGAAACGCAGATAGTTGAGTTTCGGTTTCTTCAGTTCTTTCGTAGGTATAGAAATATGCGTCACAAATGTCTATAAAAATTTAGGCAGTATGCCAGGTTCCCAAGAAGCCTAAAACCACAATTTAAACAAATTAAATTAAATCGCCTTTATTGTCCCTTTAAGGAGCTTCGCCCCTAAAAAAATAGACATCGGCCACATCCAGCACCCCTGCTGGGACACCGTCAGGACCACGAACGGCAACACCATGACGCTTCTATGACGTGACCAGGAGGCATGTATGCACGATGGTTTTGGTAGCGACTGGTTAAAACGGAAGTTCGGGCGAGTTGGTAGTTCATGACGCACGAGGACACAGCGCACCCGTAACAAACACTAGGACAACGTTCACAGTCACACCAAAAGAAAGAAAGGGACACTTACACAGCGCTGTGTAAAGGCCTGTTCACACATAAAGCGGAGCGCTACAAGCGTAGCGCTTACCTCGCGCTAAGCGCGTGCTGACGGGAGCCTTCACCAGCTTTGTATCTCACCGTCAAAACTGTTGCTCGTGGCAGACGATAAGTAGCTGACGGCACGTGAGTAGCGCTACATTAGCGCTTCGCTGCATGTGAGAACCGACCTTAAGTGTCCCTTTCTTTCTTTTGGTGTGACTGTGAACGTTGTCCTAGTGTTTGGTTACGGGTGCGCTGTGTCCTCGTGCGTTTGGTAGCGAAATGAGGACACCAGATATGAAGCCAGAAATGTGGAAGGGCGCTGTGAGAAGCTGAGATAACAAAAGCGAGAGACGCTATTGTACGAAAATGAGAGCTGCTGAGTCAGTTCTTTTTTACCTCCAGTAGCGCCTCCTGGTTTTCGTCATCGTTGGGGAGTGTCGCTAGAAGCTTTTGGCTTTACCTCCGGTGGCCTCAAGTCCTCACGAGAAGTTTGTGAGCTCCATGCCAGGCGGAGATCTAGGGAACACTTTTTCGGGCACGGTAAACACACTTGACGGAGACGCGCTCCAGGCAACATATTAGAAACAACGTCAGAGTGAAAAGCTGTCAACCCCGTAGCTTCAACCTACACTCGTAGACAGGTTCTCATGTTGCAACAATTATACTTTGAGGTGCTAAACACTCATTTGTTTCTGAAATATCCAATCATAGTACTTAAATACTTTGTAGTACATGCAGTGTATTTAAACTTTTGATTCAACCTTGAAGCTCTGCGCTTGCTCTATATTATCTAGAAAATCTGTTCCGAATGTCTCAGTCCAAGAATAGATGATTATTCTGTAAATCGATAATCGAGCACACCTGAATAATTCCAAGCTTTACACATAGTAAACTAAAACGCACCAGAACTCAGGTTGACAGGTTTTCTGCCAAACGTCTTTTTCTGGCAATCTAGGATCGTGAGATGCCCTCAAACACAATGTATTAACCCAGCTGAAGATGTTAATGCCAGATCTAAAGTTTTTGCAATATATTGCCAAACATGTGCCAGAGTTAGTGCTCGCTGCCTGGTAGATCGTCTTTTACCTGGCTTCTTTAGAGTTTTCAAGGTAGTGCCGACTATGGGTGTCAATGCAGGTTGCAAGGTTTATACGTGGCATTTTTGGCTTATCTTTGGCAGTTTGACATTTATCTGACGCAGCAGAAGGATACCACGGATAAACCAAAATACTTAAGACACAAGTTAAAGTCTCCGAGTAAAATATTATCAGCCCAAACTAAGGCGCTTCTGTGGCATAGCTCATCCGTATTGTTTGAGCTTTTGAGCGGAAACACCATGGAAATGCCCGGAATGAACTTGGACCGTTTATATAAGGATTTCATTTTTTAACAGGCCTGCAATACTTATTACGCATATGACTTCGCGAGCCCTACGGATCCCCAGCACACCATACTTGGGTTTGACTACACTGCTGGATGGGGACTGGGGTACGATGACCCTCAGACAATAAAGTGGAAGGTAAGAACTTTGGATTTTACTAAAATCTCGCCATACCTTTCGCCGCGAGGAATTATCCCTATCAATGGTGTTTCTAAACGCACACACACACGGGACAATAAAATTAAGAAATTAGCCGGTGAATGCCGCAAAAAGTAAGTTTTAATTAAGGCGTCTCCAATAAAAAAATAAGAAACATTTCTGGATCGCAAGCGGTGTTCAGCTGATACGTTTTTTTAACTTTATAAAAGCTTATTGAGATTTTTGTAACAACATCACACTCGCAGGCAGCTCCACTCAAAGGATCCCGCCTCCTCGCCATGTAATTTCAATGGTACATGAAGACTTCCTAAATTTAGCACAAACAATTTACGATGTAGTACGATGCATTAGAATTGTGTCAAAATCACGTGATTTACCCGTTATTCTAATGTCCAAAAGCTGTTTATTCATTCTATACGGGCCCGGCCCGAACGCCCCATTTGGTCTCAATACGAGCACCAGTGCAGTAGCTAGTGATAGCGAAAACCCTAACAATGTCCGGCTCAGCAGGTTCCCTTAGCGTTGCTAATCCCAGCAAGTGGTTATAAATAAGACTATTTTTTAGATAATGAACCGCAACGTTATTACTCCCTTAAAAAATATTTGCTCACGTATGCGCATGCGACTAAAGCATGAAACCTTTACGTTCGCCCTTAACACAACATTCGAGAGGCACCAAAGGCGAGAAAATATGGCAGCACACCCAATGGCGCTCCTCAAAACAAAACAGCGAAGGTCTCTGCACTATTAGGCAATTCCATGGGCAAGTAATGGGGTAGCAGCCTTTCCCTTTACATGAGCTTACAGCAATCACAGTTTGAGCGATTCTCTCGCTCTGTCTTCTAAATCGTCTTTTTGTTCTCGCCGTTCCTAAACCTAAACTTGAGTGGACGCTGTAGTAAAGGTCTTTGCAGACGTCTTTCCAAATTCTGCCTTTTCTTTGAAACTATCGAATCTCTGCACAATGGCGAAATCAGGCGCGAGCTCCTTGAGCTCGCTTGTGGCTTGGCTGTATGAGCCCTAGTTCAGCGCGAGCCCAAGTCGAAGCTACTCGTTTGCCGTAGTTGAAGCGTTCTTCCGCACAAGAAGCACTCGCTCTAGAAATGTTTGTGTCGAAACCAGATCCGCTCGCGCGTTCGAGCTAGTAGCTTAGGCTGCAGTCTCAGCTTAAGGTTGAACGGTGTGTAGTTGTTGGTAAGAGCATCTATACTTCGTCCACACTTAAGCTGAGGCTAGAAACTCCTCCTTCAACGCAAGCTTTCTGCCCTTGCTAACACAATAGTGAGCGTGCAGGCACGCAAACCTAAGCACAGTGAAAGCCAGCGCGATGGCGCTAAAAGAGGTGCTCCTTGTCTCAGCTTAAGTTCGAACAGAGTATGCCAACCGGCAGGAGAGTTCGGAAAGGGGTATATGCGGGGCGCAAGTTTTCTGCTTCTGGCTCTGGAGATGCGGTAATGTCGGTTCAACACCATGCTCTGATTGGCGTTGATTGAAATAATAGTGGGTAGACCTCAATGCTGGATGCTTTGGTTTAGGCATTTGTTCCACAATAATATTACGTCAGCAATCACTGTGAAGTTGGCTCAGTGCCTAATGAAATCGAGTTCCGCAATATCCCTTTGCCGTGAATAGGAGCCCATTCACATGTCTTACGGCAAAAAAGAATTGTGACATTCATTGTTGCTTGATGGGGTTTTGAAAAGGGTCTTGTAAGAACTTCTGGTAGCCGCCGTTGGTTACGTTGAAGCAAACATTTATTTACATTATACACAAACAACAAAGCAGTTTGATCTGTTTTGTGGATGTCTATCTGTTCTGAGGCACTCACTTCCCAGCCAAGAGCTCCTTTTCGAAACGTCTCAGCCACACTTCCTCGACTTCGATCCCTGATCGGTGGCACAGAATCCTCACCGAAAGGGTGTTAGCCCATTTAAAATGTCTGTTGTTTCTAGTGGATAGAGAAGTTGAATTGGTATTTTTTGTAGACCGCCCTTGCTCGTGAGCACTATACATGCGCGGATCTTACCGTCTCGCTTACATAAACCCTTTTCAACTTTTCCTATCTTCCAGAGTAAACGTGGAAGCTGTTCTTTCAGAAGGACGTGCCGGCACACCTTCAGACGTGGCAACTGTCGCCCTTTTCTTTCGTAGGCAGATCGAAGATCTCACCGATATTTTGACCTCCACGTTTCGCCGAATCTGTCCAAGAACGCTTTCCTTCGTATCCACATTTAGCGAAGCACCTTCGGAGACGACACGAAGTTTTATTTTTCAGCCACTGAAAGTGCTGTCAGTCGTCGCTTCGTAAAAAAGCTCGACGGATTGAACGGCTGGCCTTTATGGAGCTCATTGAAAATGAACGTTATGGACGCGAGCTTAGCTCAACCTCTATTTCACAAAAGACTGTAAACAACACTTCTGCGGCAATATTTTTTTCCTGATCACTTTTCTTAGTCCCTCCTTCGCGGATCAAACCAGTTGCTCGTAGAACCCTTTCCATCGAGGAGCACACTCGACAGTAAAACTTCACTCAATTGTCGCATTGGCGAAATGATTCACTAATTTTGATTGTCGTAGGATCTTCCAAAGTTCTACCATGTCTCTCGAGGCTGACTTGAAGGTTAGTGCGTTCTTTGGGTAGAAGATGCGGCATAGTATCCTCCATGACACAAACATATTGAAGGTCAAAACGTCCAAATATTGCCGCGCGCGCAGCTGGCCAAGTAGGCAGCCCATACAAAAATGGTCTATGGTCGTCTATGGAAAATTATATGGCAGGCTATCACCCCCTATGGCCCTCTATGGTCGGCCATAGAAATCCATAAAGACAGCTACAGCCAGCTATAGAAAAATCTATGGCCCTGTGTCTAAAGACTGGGAACCATTAACTTTTCTTTACCCGCCTATAGAAAATCTTATGGCCACAAGCCTAAAGACTGGGAACCAATAAATTGTCTTTAACCGTCTATAGAAAATTTTATGGCCCTATGTCTAAAGACTGGGAACCAATAAAATTTCTTTAGACGCCTATAGAAAATTACATGGCCCAATGTCTAAAGACAGCGAACCAATAAATGTTCTTTACCCGCCTATAGAAAATTCTTTGGCCCCGAGTTTAAAGATGGGAAACCAATAAATTCTCTTTACCCGTCTATAGAAAAATGTATGGCCCCGAGTCTAAAGACTAAGAACCAATAAATTTTCTTTCCACGCCTATAGAAAATCACTACCGGCGCTTACTGTTTTAGTAGAAACACTCCAGGTTAGAAAATTAAATCAATACTAAATTTCTGTAATGCCGGTGACAATCCATGACCCAAGATATGTTCTCTGCTGTTGCAGCGAGTCGTGAAAACCAGTAATATTGTTTCTTTGAAAAAATCCATTAGAATACTTGTGCAACAATTAAAATTAATTATTACCCCCAAAAGTGAAAATAAAGTACGCTGGCGCCGAACACTGCAATCAAGCAATAGCTTTACTGCAATCTTCAGCACCAGTGTACTGCATGTCATCACTGCATTGTCAACGTGATTCATCAAACTTATTAAAAAGATAATTAATAAATTTTTGTTAATTAGCCTAATGATATACATTTGCTTTTTTCAGGGTGTTTAATTAAGAGATGGGGGCTATTATAAGAGACAATTCAAATAATGTATTAAGTACGAGTAATATTCGCTCCGCCTCTATGTGTTTTTGCGACAAATAATGGGTCACCGAAAAAGTCGGATTCAAAAATTAGACTGCCATATATACAGGTAGCGCGAACGTAGCATATGGAGAGAGGAGTCCGGTGCCGCAGCGCTGCTGCTGTTGTGTGGGGTAGCGTTCTGCTTGTGCTCTGTGTATTCTGTGTGTTCCGACATGAGCGTATTATCTACCACATATTATCTACCATGTAGCGTTCTCAAGACTTGAAGTAAAATTCTTTTTAGAGTTTGCTGGCTAAAGAGAGCCATAGGGTAAGCCATAGAGAAGTCTTTAGCCAACCATTAGATAAGCTAAAGAGCGCTATGGCTGGACAGCGATAGGGCCATAGACAAAGCTAAAGAGGCCCATAAAGGCGACCATAAGAAATGCTAAAGACAGCCATAGAAAATTCTTTAGCTAATTGGGCCAAATAGCTAAAGCTGACCATACAAAGAATTTTCTATAGCCGACCATAGGACATTTTTGTACGCGCGCGTGGCCTAAAGGTCATCGCGCCTGCCTCCCACGCGCAAAGCCAGGGTTCGATTCCTGGGAGCGACGTGCATTTTGTTTATGCCTGAAATTTAGTGTTCTGGAAAATTCGCGAATCGTGTTGCTTGTTCGAGGTCCGAATGTTCTACACGTCGAACTTTCTACGCCGATTATTCCAGAAGCCCACGCGTGTACATAAGGGGTTTCGCGCGGTGAGCCGAAGTCAGTTTCGCCTCAGCGTTCGATCCGGCTGCTTCGCTGGCTTCGACGCCCGCGACGCTCTGTTGTTATCTTTCTTTTTTTCATTTCCTTTTTTGGGCACAAGTTCGCCCCATTAAACGTTTAGTTTACTTCAGTTTCGTTGCCTGATCACTTGTCATTCGTGACATTTTGCCAGCTGCGCGCGCGGCATTGGGTCCAAAGGCGGCTTCTTCGGCTTGGCGTCTTCGGCGAAGAGTAGCCTTCCGGGACTGAGCACCTCACTCGGGCGGCGTGTCTACATAGGGGTACGCTTTACGGGCATACGATGGTACCCCGCACCTCCACCAAAATGTCACGAATGACAAGTGATGAGGCAACGAAAACTGAAGTAAACTAAACGTTTAATGGGACGAACTTGTGCGCAAAAAATAAAATTGAAAAAGAAAGATATCAACAGAGCGTCGCGGGCGTCGAAGGCGGCGAAGCAGCAGGATCGAACGCTGAGGCAAAACTGACTTTGGCTCACCACTCGAAACCCCTTATGTACCTGCGTGGGCTTCTGGAATAATCGGCGTAGAAAGTTCGACCTGTAGAACATTCGGACCTCAAACAAGCAACATGATTCACGAATTTTCCAGAACCCTAAATTGCGGGCATAAACAAAATACACGCCGCTCCCAGCAATCGAACCCTGGCTTTTCGCATGGAGGCAGGCGCGATAACCGTTAGGCCACGCGCGCGCTGCCTACTTGGCCAGCTGCAAGCGCGGCAATATCCAGTACGAGCTCTAAGTGGAGCGCCCGCTTCACTGCACAAGTGGACAGTGTGATACACGACTTAGGGTGACCTTTTTGCCTGTATGTAGAGCCTCATTGCAAAATCTATACCGACTACCTCCAAAGTTTAAACCTGCGTCGTTCTCGCACACGGCAAAGATCCCGTTGGTGCCCTCGCCAGAGTAGCGCAAAATCGCTGGCACGTCACACACGCGTGATGAACGTTTTTCACCAGCTCTCGGCCCCGAAGGATCAAATACCTCTCGCGGAGTTAGACTAGAGTGTGTCTCACTCCTGCATGTAGCATCATCCGGTGTGCGTTGGTCATGAATAACGTGGAAAATCAATGTTGTTTCGATTGCACGATGGGGTTTCTTTTATCATATTGCATGTTGTCCGATTGAAGTCGGCTTATTTTGCGAAACAATTATTCTGGTCGATGAAAGTGATGAAGTCTCGAAAAGAGAGGTAGATGAGGTCTCGGTTCTGTTGGTTGGGTGTCGAAGCTCGACAGCAAACGCCGATTGCTGCGCCTTTTTTAGCCTATATATTTGAGCTTCTTGAATTTACTGCGCATTCAAAGACACCAATCGTTTTTTCGTTGACCTGACATTCTGGAGGAATAGAAACATCTACGTTCTTGTTCAGCTCAGTTTTGAAGTAAAGCTGAATGTGGTGACGTCGAGCAACGATGCAGTTGGCGTAGAAATAAAGTTTAATTCGTAAGCTTTCGGTACCCTCTCCTCAAGCTTATCTCCAGCTGGCTCTTATCGCGCTTCTCCTTGTGCCATTTTTTCTTGCTGGCAGTGGCAACCAACTGGTCCCTCATCCAAAAACAAAGTGGAGTGGAGACCAATCCAGATACAGTCAAACCTCGTGATATGAGGTCGGCGGGGTTCTTTTTCCCGGCAAGGGGTGCCACGCTGTGCTTGGCAGTTCTTATGCGGCTTTCGATCAACCTTGTTGTCTGCCAACCTGACGTCTGAACTCCGTGGAAAGCCTACTTATCATATTTTATTGGCCTTGGCGATCGTGGCCTCGGACTCTCGCATGCCGTCGTTGTCCGAAGGATTGTCCATACCCATCATCTTAAGTTCCCAGCATTGCTTGAGGCTTGGCATGGGTTCTGGCTCATTGTGTCAAATGAATGATTTGGAAGATCGCTGCAGCACCCGCGCAGCATCACAAAGCAAATGTCCAGCATACCACCATTTTAGACAACAGTCGATTTGCAAACCTGCCTTCCACTGACGTCACAACACTGAAAGCGGGTGTATGTTTCAGTGGTGGTTCTTGCATAATCTTCACTTGGGAATTCTACTCTAACTATTTCGAATTACGCAGTACCAAATAGCATTCCGGACAGGGTCAAGGCCAGGAACTCTGGAAAGATAGATATTGATAGCGCAAACAAAAGCCCCAGAACCCTTTTTGGAGGGGGATAACTCTGATCGTTTCTCTCACTTTATATGTGCTACTGTCATTACGTGGAAGAAGAAACTAAGGCGTGTTTTCTAGGCATTGTACATAACTATTTGATTATATGTTGTACTTAGTAAAATGATGAAAGTCATTGCATTACCTCATTTCGTTCAGCACACAGCGTGCAATTGATTCTGATACTAGATTTGTTTTTCATGTTACTTATAAAATATTTTTACGCCCAATTTTAGTGTCATGTGGATTTAGGGTTTTTATTCCGATTGCAACTTACCATAGACAGTCTTTTTTTAAAGTTTTTTATCAGTCACGCTTAACCTTTTCTTTGCTTTCTTCCTCTCTGTTATAAAATGGATATAAAAAAATAGCGGCATGCCAACGTGTTCAGGTTTACCATGTTTGCATTTTAACTTACTTTGTCGTGTGTGGTGCATAATCTACCTCATAACGTTCAGGTTTATATTCCAGAATTTCGCTTTAAACGCTTGATTTTACTTTTGTTCTCGAACAATTCGTTACAAAACAATAACACATATATATATACAGTCAAGTATCGTTAATCCGGACCCCATTAAAATTAATACCGATATACCGACCTATATGGACATTATTTTCGGGGAAAAACTTGGAACTTATATGATGTTTTGTCTCGTTATTATAGACAACTCACATAATAAACGATTTTCTCTAAAGCAACGGACGTGCCCATATTAACAAAACACCACTGTACAACTTTATCACTGCATTTTCAATGATGTAGCGCAGTTTATGCATCTCAACTTAATTTATTATCCGGCATTCATGTAACTTTTTAATGTCTCTCACTGCAGATATGCGAAGCAACAAAGCAATTTTCAGCTTTAAAAATCGGAATTGCTCTGTTTAACCTTGAATCTGAAGACTCCACAAAACGATGCGCAACAAAGACCTATTTCAAACAAGCTACAGGCTACTGGAGGACCGAAGAGGTTTCAGCATATTTTATTGAAACTGTTAGAAAGCCCACCTTTTTATCTTTATATCACCAGTGCCCTACCTGATGAAACACCGAATGTAATATTTTAATTCGATTAAAATGTATTTTCAGCGCTATTGTCACGTTTCTGTTAACACTTACACCCTTAAAAACTTACTAAAAAGGTACGGCTCCTCTGGGAACGTCACCACTTACCCACTAATATGTTGAATTAAGATATATGTATGCGCATCTTAGATTAGCGTTGTGTTACTTTATCATGACGTATACGTTACAAAACATAAAGGCGCAGCTTCCTTCTTTGTCAATGAAGTCGTTTAAGAATTTCTTTGTGCAGCGGATGAATGATGCTTGGAACTTTCTTTTTCATGGTGTGACTACGAGGACAGCACGTGAAAGCCCTATAGTAAACTGTAAAAACGTCTAGTGACGCCAAGTGAACTTCCTGTGACATCCGGTGAAAACTGGTCAAGTTTCACGTGTTTTCATCAGCAACCTGCGTAGGTTGCCAGTCTTTGATAGAAGATTTGCCGGCAGCTACTTTCGGTTACCAGATGTCGCTCGAATTTGGCCGGCAGCCACTTTCGTATACAAGACGACCCGGTTCGGCTGTAATTTTCACCGGCTGTCACTTGTTTTCCCTCGCAGCCTCTCTTCCTCGCATAGAGTGGGTGAGGTCACTGTGATGGGGACTTTTTGCTGTCTCTCTTGAAGAAAACCGTTTCCTTTTTTCCGTCAACGGGACGCGGAAAGGGACGGACGCTCAGTGTCGGCTTTCCGTTCTATGTGTTCGACCTGTATCACTCAAAACAGCTGGAAGAGCGGATAAAAAAAAAATGTTCAGTAACCTGTTTTTGCGTTTCTTCGTCCGTCCGGCTTCAGAAGCATTCAGCGAGTAAAAAAGACGCCGGAGACGCCATGATTGCACCCGAGACGAAACCGTGACTCTGCCCTTGATTTCTCAACGGCGGCGGATGTCGTTTGCGCGTTCGTGGCTTTCGCTAAACGTGCTTCTGACAGTGTGCGCGTGTGTTCATGTGGTGCATCTGCTCGGTTTTAATATTCGAACTATCGTACATCTAAAAATTTACCCAGTGGCATTGTGAGTACCTTGAAATATATTTTTGCCACAAGGAACTCGGTTGTTCTTACTTGGTTTGATTGCTTTTGTCTACAGCTGTGCAAATTGTTTCACTGGTATCTACCCTGTGAAATAAAGACGTGGAACTTTCAGGTCTACATAGACTAACCGTTTTAAAAGCTACCGAATGATACAACATCTGTTAAACATACATGAACAATGGTTCACAGGCTTCTTCCTTAAGTGCCTTCGGTTGACGTCTGAAAAAAAAAAAAACTCTAAGTTCCGGCGAATTGCGACTCATCCGGTGCCTTCAGGTAATTTCTGGTGAAAACAGGCGAATACAGTAATTTCCGGTAAGTTCCCGCTTTGCAAAAAGTGAAAAGTCCCATATTCAAGCAACATATTTTTCTTACAGCAAACGAAATTTCGCTAAAAATCTGCATGACTTCAGGTGAATTCCGGCTTTACCGGAAGTGAAGCGAGTCCCATAATCTACTAAATATTTTCTAGTGGAAATAAAATTCGGGTAAAAAAAACTTTTCATTAGGGACGTCCAAAAGTTCAGATTAAAGTTACAGAATAGGTTTTCAGACTATCGAAACTCTGAAGCATATATTGGAAACCGCGGCCTGGCGCCCAAATTTATGCTTATTAGTTCCGTCATCCTGTATCCTTGCAAAGTACGCTGTACAGTAATTCTAGGTGTAACGCGCTTTTTGCATTGCCCGCATTTGTTTTTAAGTTAGTGCGTGGTGCTGTTGATAACCACCTTGTGTTATTTACGACACAATTTACACTGTTGTTTATTTAGGCTCGTGTAATATGCAGTCCGTGTATCGCGGTGTACAATCCAGGCTAGCAGATAATTTATTTTATGGCCATTCATTTTTTTCGAGCAATCCACAAATAGCTTGACACCTTTGAGCGGTGCACTTATCAATGACAGATTGTAATACAATTGTTCGCACCCGATAAAAGAAAAACGTTTGGACAACACAATCGTAACAATACAGTTTCTAAAGTTACGTTCCTCATAAAAAATATGTAGGCTAACGTTCTATCGAATTTGTTTTGTATAATTTTACGTTTTGTGAGAGTGTGTCATGAGTGTTGAGTGATATAGCTTAGAAAGATGAAGCAATAAATAAAGTCTAGAAGACCTACAAGAAACGTGCAAGTAGACGTGACTTAGTAGCGCAGGTGAATCAGATATACCAGTTAGGATATTGTACAGAGACATCGATGCACAGATAAATCTCCTGTTTGTTCAACGTGTCCCACTTTCACGAGGTAACAAGAACTATCGTAAGTGAAAGAATTTATCCGGATTAAAATAATCATCAAACAATACAAGAATGAATTTATGTTTAACACGTAAATTAAATCAGTCACTCTAACACTTGAATCAGTCACTGTATCGTAGTTCAATACGTTGATACATACTCCACTAGACAACGCACCTTTCAATAAAACAAGCCTAAAAACAAAATGGATTAGCAAAACTGCCTGTTATTCGAGTAATTGCTTCCAGAACTGTGAACGAAGTATTCGTAATTGAAGTTGCGTCACGATTAGAATCAATCGCAGTATGCAAAAAACACAAAAAACTTACACATCATGAATTAACTCAACACACATAATATCGGTGTAATTAAATAGTATGTAAAATTCATATTTTTGCACTTTCAAGAAAAATAAGTACCTCTGATTTAAAATCATTTAAAAATTGTTCTATAAAAAATGCATAACGACAAAATAAAATTTATATTACCCTAAAGTGGTTCACAATATCCAACCGCTTAAACCATCGAAAACAACATATTATCATCAGCAAATAACAACTACGTGGGCTTAATCCAAACGCGAGATCGTACGAAACAAGTTAAAAATTTAAAGGTCTGAAGATACTGCCTTGGGGAACACCAGAAGTCGATAAAAAGGGGCAGATAATAGACCGGATACTGGCATAAAGTTCACACGATGAGATAAATATCTATTGAACTGACGACAGTACGTATCAGACAGACCATAACTAGAGAGTTTACTCAACAGAGTAGATAATATAGCTTATTCAAACATTTGGTAATATCAAAGCACACTATATTCATTTGTCTTCCACTGTGCAGAGCGATGTACTACTTGAATCAGACAGGGTACAAGGTTTGTTTTTGCAGAGTGGCTTCTCACGAAGCCAGGTTGTGCAAAAAATAAGCTTTAAAAAATGCAGGCGGGTGTGCAGAAAAATGTCATATACTCGAAAAAAATACAAACGAGGAAGATAGGTTGATAGTTTTAGCCATTGATCGATCATTCCCTGTATGTAATGCAACAGCATAACTTTTTCACACGACAGGACATGCTTCAAGTTTAAGTGGTAAGTTAAGTGAATGGACAAAATCTGGTCAAAGTAGTTGAGGACAACCTTTCGCCATAAAACTTTGAATGATATATTTGGTAGTAATACCGCATTGCCACAATGCCACCAGCACCGCGCGCCTTTTGTCAGCGGTTAAATTGCGGGAGCACTGCCCTTATATTTGAGATATAGGAGCCACTCGACAGCAAGGATCCTCACTTTGGCTCCAGCGGCAGCGTCGTTGCCAGCCCTTGGCTCACTTCTTCCTCTGGTATTTTCAGGTAAGTCTTGTATTAGAGTTTGCTCGACACATTTTCAAAAAAAACAAAAAACGTCGCTGTCTTGAATGTCGTCACTTAGAGTATGAGCAAAAATATTGTTTTGCCATCACGACGTCAATCGAAGGCGTTCAGCATAATCGTCCCCCATTCTCGTTTTGCTTGCAGTTTTTGTTTTTTTTAAAGCTATTTTCAGTTTTAAACATTCTCAATTTCTTCTTATCGTCCATAGCGGAAATTGCAGCCAGGGAGATAGGCACTAGAGTAAGCAAAAAAAGTGTATTGTAAGTGAATATTGCTGCTTTTGTTGCTTCATTCAAACACAGTGCATTTTTTTTTCGCCTCGTGATATGACTTGTCCTGAATGTCGTCGGCCCACGAGAATGTCATTTTTTTCCGCAATGTGAGCAGGCGCTGTGGGACGACGGGGATATGTTGTCGCGCCCAAATTACCTAATTGTTTATAATAATAATAATAAAGTTTATTTGCCATTCAACACAGGACCACTGGAAACAGCAGAAAAGAGTTGTTTAACAGCTTGACGGAGCCCCGGCTCCCTTACAGTTCCATATGACAGATTAAAATACAAAGGGACATCAAAATATCAACATTGTATACAACAATTAGATTACAATTCTTCGCAGAATATCAATATATTCAATTTGAATAAGAAAATAAATTTTGCATTGTGACAGGCATTATATCGACGTTTTTGTTCAAGGTGAAATTTATCAAAGTAGGTAGCATATACTTCAGAGACTGCATGGAATAGTTGTTATGGTAAAAACAAAGTTCGGCGGCACGTTGGGCACAGCTGACATGGTGAGAATAACATGTTTCCTTAGTTTAGAAAGTTTGGCCAGAATATCCACGTTTTTTTTTGTTTTCTACCTTAAAGCGGATCATCAAGTTTATACGTATTCATATAAAAAACACGGAATAAAATATGCCAAAATGGTTTGCTGGGCGAGTTGGATAGACTATCTTGACTAAAACAGCAGCAAATAATTTACGTGAGGAAGAGACAACAGGAAGGAAAGAGCGCTGACTCACAACTGAGGTTTTAATAATGAGGTCATGAAAGAGAAGAAAGGTGTCAATGGCTTTATTTATAGATCTATTCACTTAGGTTACTTAAAAATGCAATTTGACATTCCGCTCCAAATAGCGCTTAGAAAGAGGTTTTTAACTTTAATATTTTAACGCCATTGACACCTTTGTTCTCAATCACCACCTCATTATTAAAACCTCAGTTGTGAGTCAGCGCTCTTTCCCTTCCTGTTGTCTCTTCCTCACGTAAATTATTTGCGCTGTTTTAGTCAAGAATAAAATATATTTTAAATAAAACCTGGGTCCTTGAAATATACGGAACATTCGCAGTGGGGCGGACAATTTGTTTTTGTAATTCATGTATTCTTTGCAGGTTTCAATTGGAGGTTGTTCCCCATACCAGGTGGCAGTAGTTTAAGTTGGAGATAAATAGAGTTTGATATATAAGTAGTTTAACGTTGTTTGGTAAAATAAAACGGTTTTGTGAGACTAATCCATTGACCCTGGACAGTCTAGGAAATATATAGCTTACATGGTCATCCTAAGACAAATACTGGTTAATACAACGCCAAGACTTTTTCAATTCTCCACTATCTCTATAACACTATACTCTGTTTCATACTTAGCGTGCAACGCTGTCAAAGCTACTGGCGCGAGCGCGTGGCTTCATCTATGGTTTAGTTTGCGCCAGTACGCCTGCAAGTGATCAACGAGATCAAGCCCCATGCTCGCGCCAGTAGCTTTGAAAGCGTTGCACACTAAGTATGAAACAGAGCATAGCTATCCACTGCCTTGATGTAGTTGCGTCAACGTGTAGATATATAAAAATATACGGCTACATAAAAAGACTTGGCGCTGCCCTTGTGAATCTGGAAAAACACAAGGCGAATCGAGCGGAAATCTTAATAAATCCGGATTATGAAGTTTTCCGGCCCTCTAGCTACAGCTACCGCTCGACTGGAAGAAACGTGAGCTGGGGTTTGGCAGTATCGCGACAACAATGTATCGCAACAGTATTTGAAAAATACTTGTAGTTTATATCTTTGTAACACGATACGATATTTCGAGCAGTATCTGCATCGGAATTCACTTTTGGATTCCGATACAGATACTTTTTTGGAATCCGATACCTGACTGATTTTTCAACCAGTTCAAATTTGGAATACGTTTTTGGTGTATTTCTTGTATCGCGATGCGATCCCGGGCCAATGTATCTCGTTAAAATATTCGAGAAATCAATGACCCTACATGTGAAAATTAAAATAATTATTTCCTTTCTTCTTTCGTGCTTCAGAGGGGTAAAAGGTACAGTGAATGAAACCTTGGGGCTTTGTTATCAAGCAAATAACAATTTTTTTCGAACATTATGACCCAGACATTGGTGACCCTCTTCCCTATTTTACAAAAATAACATAATTCTTCCGAAGTGCTTCAGTTGGACAACATTTTCTCCAGAGTAAAAACGTTAAAGGCACTGTGGGTACGAGATTTACAGCTGTACATTGTTCTCCCAGCCGTATTCACAAGCGCGAGCAATACGTTTTTTTCCTCAGGTGGTGAGATAAAATACATAACTTCATTCCCAAGCGACGTCTTGAAGTGACTGCAAAAAAGGTACTTGCATCAGTCAGGCGGTGCTCACCTTTCGGAAATATTTTGGCAGATATAAAAAAGTTAGAGTCTGGTGACATCCCATGCAACACACCAGTGTTGCCTCAACGTTGGCACAATATTGGAGTGATTAGAATTATAATATAGGACGCAATATTTGGGCACAACCCGCTCCAACATTGAACCAAATAAATATCTGTTATTTGGCCAATGATGATCCA
>JAZHYW010012726.1:0-35689 GCA_037355805.1 Ixodes ricinus | reverse complement strand
AACTAGCTGGTCAGATAGGTCTATAGACCATTTGCTATATTACCCAAGCATCAAGGAGAATGCAGGGATTGGTGTTCCACGCGCTGCACGTGCTGGCCTCAGCAATAGTAAATTTTCCAAAGCAAATACCTAAAAAAATGGCATCTTACACGCGCGTTCGTCAACGCTTTATTTTGGTTATTTACTTCGAATCTTTTATACGGGGAAGGCGTGCGCGTGTGGCGCGTGGAACACCAATTCCTGCATTCTCCTTGATGCTTGGGTAATATAGCAAATGGTCTATTGTACCTAGGCGGGCTGTAAATGCTCTGAACTTTCTCGTCGGAAGATCGTTGTTTGTGGAAGGTATTGGTGACGACAAAGTGACGTTTCACAACTTGGGAAAGAGTTATTTGAGGCCAAAATCTTCGCTTCGGAATCGAGGCGAAGATTGAACTTCGTGATATTGTGGAGCCGTGCGCGGTGTACGCGGCTTTAGAGCTCATCTTCTGGAACTGTCAACAACGCTACCGGGGTCACCCAAGCGCCGTGAGTGGACTGACGTCGGTAGTGTTTGAGAGAAGAAGGGGCGACGAGGGATGGAGAGCGAAAACCTAAGGAAGGGAAATAAAAAAAAAGGTGCGACCAACACACACACAGACATACACACACACATTCACACACACAAATGGGAGTCAGGAAGGTCCGTAGAAATTGTTTGGGAGAGAGGAAGAGAAAGAGAGAGAGGTGATGGTAGTGAAGAAGGGGATATCCCTTCCCCCGAATTTTTAGAACGCAGCTCTCAAGCGCCCGTTTCGGGCTTGAGCGGCGTCGCCGTCGGCGCCTTTGGCGGCGGCGCCGTTGTCTGCATAACTGCGCGTGTTGCATTATGGGACGTTTCCCCGCTAAATTTAGCGGGGAAATTGACGCCACGTGACCTCAACACCAATTCAATTTCCCCGCTAAATTGGAGGGGAGCAGGAGAGGAGGAGGGAAGGGTACGGAGGAAGCTGGAAGGGCATACCCTCCCCTCCTCCTCTTCAAGAGCTGCGCTCTAATTCGACCTTACAGAAAACTGCAAACGTATTTCATTTTTTTTATGATAACTCTCTGAAATGCTATGGTCAGGGCGGCTGGGGCGATACACCCCCCCCCCCTTACACCGTCATGCCCCTTGCCTCCTCTTTCGACACCACAGGGGGGGATGACCCCCTCCCCGTCCTCCTGTTTCGACGACCCTGCTAGAGGCGTTCCAACTGAGCTATGACGAGGAATAGCACAGCGTGCAATTTTTGAAGTAATGGTTCTAGAGATTCTGGAATTAAAACGGTTTGCGTTCCACGAACTTACAAGCGGCCATAACAGACTTCCAAGCGAGAGACTCGTGCCAGGGCTCGATGTATGCAGGCGCGTTCAGTGACATCCTTTTATAGTTCAAACCTTTGACGTCAGGGTCAGGATTATCAGTTGTGAACGACAAATATGATGGTGCCTGTTCAAGTCGACGGTGCCAAGTTTGGTTGTGTACGATGAAAGCTTGGTGTCGTCGCGTTCTCGAAACATCACCGTCAATATTGACAACCTGACATGACTCTTATTTCCGTTAAAGAACGCATAATTAATCCCAGTTTGGCTAATCTTTGAAAGTCTACCATAAAATGATTTCATCCCGCCGATTGGGGAGACAAGTGCCCAGAAGCGAAATCCGTCCGAAAGTGGACAATGCTACTCGGCATGGTTCTGACCTAGCCACGTCGAGCCGAAATAAATAAAAGGAACAACAGGGACGCTTTTTAGTAAAGGCTGCTTTATCGGCGGAAATAAGAACGATATCAGACTATCAACTTCGACGGTGTTGATTTTAGAATGCAATTACCCAAGCCTCCATCATAAAGACAATCAAACATGTCGGTCGCAGCTTATTCTTCCTCGTGACGTCTCACGTATGAACCACGGCTGTCTCCGCGCGCTCTTTCGTGCTGCTCTTGTTCGGAGCCCAGGCAGTGATAGAGATTTTTCGCCCCTTCAATGAGAAACGTCACGAAGATACACGGATCTGCGAGTCTGTAAGAAAAGAAAACTTCGCAGCAATCTTTCGGCTCCTCCCCCCACTATGTCATAACACAAAGAAAGTTGCATTTGACGAGTTTAGCGACCCTGGAACACTTCCGAGCTGTGTATAAGATTTTTCAGTATTTGCGAGATCAAATCAATGCACTATTTATGAGAAATGGTATTCTTTAAGTTATAACATTGTCAGGATTTCTTGAACACTACGACGAAACAATGATGCGTGAAAAATTTTCAAAAAATGTGGCCTCAGTCGTTGCTCAGATTGTCACTGAATTGCGATAGCATCTTGCACCGTCTAGGGGGATCGGTGGCCGAGGGCGCACGTGGAATGGATCGCTCCGCTGTGAGCTCGATGACGGCGGCTCCGAGCCGCGGTGATGCCGTACGTGGCGATGTTCCAAATGACTACGCAGTGATACTGCCTACTCTGCCGACAGGAGAAGCCATGAAATGCAGCCTTGTGCTGCATGCTGATACCCGGGGCGGCCGTACCGTGCTGAAGACTTCGTTGGGCCTCTGAACCAGGTGGGAGTTCGAGAACACGTAGCAGGACTTGGCGCGTTCCAAATGGGGCACGTCTGGCTGCTGAAGCTGCACACCACCTCCGCCAAAGAGAAGCTTCTGCGAGAAGGGACCATGCTGGTGAAGGGGCGACCATGCCTGGTCATTGATCCAGAAAAACAAGAGCTGAAGGTAAAAGTCCACTGGGTGGCATTCGACGTTTCTGCAGACGCCCTTCGACGGGCCTTCGAGCCGTACGGGGAGGTCAAGGATGTCACCCGCGAGAAGTGGAGAATCGAGGGCCTGGCAGACGTGGATTCCACTACTGTCATCGTACGCATTGTGCTCCGTGAAGACTTAACCCCGGAGTGCCTGCCGCATCAGCTGCGCCTTTACGGAGGAACGCTGCTGGTTGTTGTCCCTGGACGCGCACCGGTGTGCCTCCGCTGTCGACGCACGGGACACATACGGCGCGACTGTAGAGTGCCGAGGTGCGAGGAGTGTCGAGCCTTCGGGCATGAAGCCTCGGATTGCGTACGGTCGTACGCTCGAGCTGCTGCCAGCAAGACCATCGACAGCCAGGACAGAAACCTCGTAATGGATGAGGAAGAGGCCGAGGCGGCGGCGACTCCAACCGCGAGGATTTCTTCGCAAGACCCTCAGGCGTCCGGTGAGCAGCAACGCGCGCCGTTAGCGATGCCAGAAGGCCAGGTCACCGTCGTAGCATTGACGGCAGAAAGCACTGTTGGTGAAAATGAGCCTAATGCAAAGACCGCCAGTGAGACGACACCGACTGCAAAGGACGCGACTGACGCACTGGACGTCGGAGATGAAACAGCAATGGACTTAGCGGCTGAGGCGGTCAAGCGGCGGCTCAGCGACACGGAGGAGGGAACCGACCAGTCGCTCCAGCAGACTGAGAGTCCCTGGTTGGTAGTGACGAGCAAGAGAGGACGACGCGCTGGCCGCAGCCGTTCTTCGTCTCTTCCGAGGTAGAGCGAGAGTGGAACACTTCCGGTTAAAACATGGTTGGACGAAAAGTGCATATTTGTTCCCTGGACTGTGAACTGTATCTTGCGCAAAAGGCGGTATGCTGATGTAAATGCTCGACCAGTGTGTCACTATTTTACTTAGGGCATTATTCAGATTTAGAGAAGTGTATAAGGTTTTGGGAGATGGGCCTGATTGATTGCCAATCCTATAGACGGACTGGTCACATTAAGTTCATGTTAATCAGCCTGCGTCAGTCCTAATTCAGCTTGCCCTCTTTTGATAAGTGTTTCTGAAAGTGTATGTTTTGTAAATAAGTAATGCCTGGCAATAAAGAAAAAAAAAGGATCGGTGGCCGAGTGGTTTAGCGCGCACCAGCTCGGAGCACGTGGAGCTAAAGCTCGCGCTGCAGAACCCAGGATCCTGGGCTCAATCCCCGCCCCTGCCCGTTTCGATCTGGATGAGCATAGTACCGGCGTGCGTTCGTGTATCACTACTGCGTGATGCACGTTCAAAGACCCCAGGCTAGCGGTTGTGCTGCACTGGCTAAATTGCTCATCTACAGCTGAGACAGCAGACGCCCACTGAAACAGACTAACTTCCGGCTGTATAAACATACACACAACAATTTGCTTGTTGCTTGCACCGTCTTGTATCGCGTTGATGCGGGACGGACGGGAAATTTGACCGACGTTGAGACATGTCTTGCAGGTTACGCGCACCAAGAAGCCGTCTAGCGACTCGTCGGGGAACGTAGCTGAAATCCGTACCGCGAAGCGGTCCTTTGCAGCGCCACACCACGCCAATGAGGTCGTTGGAAAGTGCTTCTCAAAGTGCTCGATCGCCAACACGTACAGTGTGCTCAACTGTTAAACATAACGCGGGAGCGGTGGCCGAAACTGATATCAGAGCTGTCTAGCGATTAAATCAATGATGCGGCCGAGAATAAGGCGGCTCTTCTTGCGATTGTCGCCACTCCCCAATACAATTGTCGCATGGCCTCCTCGTTTCTTTCTTTATCACCCAGGCTTTAAATTTTTACTTGTTTGTCTTGTTGTTTTTATTTTAGTCTCACTACGACATCTCAGTGACTTTGCAGTTTCTCTGATAAAGGCCACCTTTTTTAACAACAAAAAACAAAATCCAAGAGCTACCTTTTTTTTTCTTTTTCGCCGAGTCACGCATCGGGGATTGTTTCGGAGCTGGGAATGCAACTCCAGAAAACAACAGTGGCATAAGCTGCCACAGTGAGCCAGCAGGTGATGCATGCAGTCTCTCTGGCCACCGCTCCCGCGTTACGTTTAACAGTTGAGCACACTGTACGTCTGCATTCACTCGTTGCTCCGTTCCGTTGCCGATGTTTGTTTCGTCTGTTTGACATCTCGCTGGCGCTGCAGCCGAAGTTGCCTCTCTTTGGCGGCTGTTTCACGGTACGTCTTCAGCCACTTGGCACCCCGCTTGCGTTGCTGCCAATGTGGAAGCTCTTTGTTGGTTTCGCGAGACGTCTTCTCCTGCTTGGCGTCTCGATCGCGTTGCAGCCAAAGTTGCCGTTCTAGGTCCATTTCAGCGGCCTTCTTTTAGATGCGGAGCATCTCTTGCTCGGGTCTATGTCCCGCGGCGTCGTAGTCCGCACTCACACTAGGCATGCGCAACTCTCCTCCTTCCCTCTCTCCGACAGCTGCGCGTTAATCTCTCCGCTCTCTCTCTCTACCAGCTGCGTGCACTGCGCGTGCGTTCGCTTGTACTCACACCGCGCGCGCACGCGCAACTCTCTCCTCTGGTCTCCTCTCCTTCAAGTGTGAAAAATAAATAAACGGCGAGCGGCGAGCGTTCCAAGTTTCTCTGCCGCGAGCCGCGACGAAGGCTCGCGTAGGGGTTAACGCTAGGGCAGTCGGTGGCGCCATCTCTCGACGTCAGCACGCAACTGACTCTTTCCTCCGGAACCAACACGATGGTCCGCATCACCCCATGGTTCCCCTCGAGAAGATGGTGTAATTTGTGTTTATTTTTTCTCGAGCTTCACGCAAACGCATCTTGCGTTCTTCCACAGTTTCTTCGGCACGTCGCTGTCGCCGCGCATCACCACGTTTAGAGCTTACGCTTGAGATATTCCTTGTCCGTCAGGGAGAGCACCTCGATAGCGTATACGACAAGAGAGCGCCGTCGGTGGAGCGCACGACACGAGAGGGCGCAATTAGTTGAGCGCTTGTTAGGAGGGCGCTATCGGAACCGATACGTGGGTTGTAGCATCGCGATGAATGCATTTCTTTTCTTCTTTTTATACTGGAGACTGCAGCCACATGCCGGACAGAATGGTATGATGCGTTGGATAGATGCCCGAATCTAACCACAGCCTTTAAGATTCATCTTAGTGCGCAATTTCGTCCGCGATCTTTATGTATATAGGAATAATTTTGGACAGGATTTTTTTTGCTTCCTCTTGCTTTGACGTGAAAGGGTTAGTCGATTGGGCTAATAATAGCCAAATCGGCTTTTTTGTTTGTAGTTGGCATCGACATCTGGTGAATGCCATAGCCTGGGTTTACTTTTGGGGAATTTCCAGTTATTGCTTGATCGGCAGCCAATACCACCAAATCAGTTTTGAGTGGTCAAAATATAAGACGAGGTATTGTTTTGAATATTCGAGATATAATCGTATCCATAGTTTTTGAAAGCACAGTTTGTAAGAACACGCACCAGATTTATATTTCATTAAGCCTGCATAACACGACATCTTGAATGTTGCCTTCTTTATCGAGTAGTGACCCCTTAGGTAGCTGAATAGGAGGTATTCACTGAGCGCCGTATTTGAGGGTGATGTTTAGAGCGCACGCTCGGGACGAGCTCTCAATAATAGGCTGCTAAGACTGGCAATCTCGAGGTGCGAAAGGTACGTTGCAGAAGAACTGTAGAAGCCCGCCGTCAGCACTCGCTCAACAGTCGCGTACATAGCGATGGCCGCCAGTGAATGCTCCCTATAGGAAGTATTCACTGGCGGCCATAGCTATGTGCGCGACTGCTGAGCGCGTGCTGATGGCGAGCTTCCACAGTTCTTTGTAACGTGCATTCCGCACCCTCAAGATTGCCGGTCTTAGCAGCCTATTAATCTGGGCTCGTCCTGGGCATGCGCTCTAAACAGCACCCACAAATATGGCGCCCAGTGAATACTCCTTATAGACGATTGCAAGCACGGCATCTGGCCGCCGCCATGTCTCTACTTGTACAGGCATAGTAATTGCAAACAACCTTTCGCTAAATTGCCCAAACACTCAAAGAGAATGTTGGGAACACGTAGGTACACGCGCTTCACGTCCCCGCCTTCCCTATAAAAAAAATTCAAAGTAAATAACCAAAAAGCAAAAAAAGCGTCCGTGGAACGCGCGTGCGAAGTGCCATTTGTTTTAGTTTTTTTTGCTTTCGAGCAGTTAGAGCAGAAGACGCCAGCACGCGCGCAGCACGTGTACCTACGTTCCCGGCATTCTTTTTGGTGCTCGGGCAATTCCGCAAAATGTCCATTGGAAGCTTGCGCAAGCTATGTTCACGGACACGCTTGCACATGCTTTCAAGCATGGGGCACCAAACCTTTCCACGGCGCGCACATGCACTCCTGTGAATCGCGCTGAACTGATTGCGAGCTCTCCTATCGCGGCGCTCTCGTGTCGTGCCCTCTCGAGTTGCACAGCCCGTCCGTCCGATAACTGCTTGTGCTTCGGCAGCATGATTACAACGTTTGGAGAAGCTCTTCTTCGCGGAGCGGGGGCGCTGCGGGTCACGTGGTCTCTCTTCAGCAGCCAATGGCAGCGTCGTTGGTTAAAAACTGACTGGTCGGTGCGGAGGGTTGCTCGGAAATGCTGTCACATTTAAGATACGTATACCCAGATCAGAAGTGTTTCCAGGGCTACATGATGGATGGCGCCATTGTGTTCTTTCCTCTTAAGCGGTTATAGGCTAGTATAGGGCACTCGATCGCATTCAAGCGCAAAAGTGTCAAACATGCCTTCAACTAATCCTTTGCATTATTTTATTGAAAAAAAATCGTTAGTTGCTTATTTAGGAGGAGTTTAGTATGTCAGAACATGGCGACATCGGTAAACACTTTAGATGAGAAATTCAGCCAGTGCAGTACGACTACTAGCCTGTGATCTTTAATGTGTATCACGGAGTGATGATACACGACCGCTTTCCGGTACGATGCTCATCCATGCAAGGGTGCAAGGCAAGGCAGGGCAGGGGTGGGGATTGAACCCAGGATCCCATGGGTTTTGCAGCGCGAGCTGTCGCTCCACTTGCTCCGAGCTGGGTTGCACTATCACGCTCGGCCAACGATCCCCCATTTGTTTACTCTTGATGTAAAAATAAACAAAAACAAAAACATTATGCGAAGAAAAAAATTGGGCGAATAAAAATACAAGAGTAAGGATCGGATCTATTGAGCATGAATGGTTCGCAATCTACGAAATAATTTGGTTTACACAATAAGTATAGAGCCTAATAGGCATCTCGAAGCCATTTAACAGCGTAGATAAAAACACCCATTTAAAGAAGCATTCAGTTTCAGTCAGAGTAATATAAACCGCAACTTATGACGCACTTGGATACCTATTTGTCGTATAATGGGTTACTAAAAATAATTATAATACACTTGTAATACAAAAACTCAATATAGCATGAATATTCATGGCTGCCATATGCTAAAACTAGGTTATAAAAAAAACCCAGAAATGTACGCCAAATCCGATTTGACCCTGGGCTATATTGCCAGGACGGACACTAAGACCAATAACAATCGTATCCTCCAATTATAATTAACTTATTCATTAACACACTTTTTAATTACTGTAATGAGGGTATCTGCTGACAGTGGAAACTTCAAGGCGGTCGTATTCCAGGACTGTTTTATTTTTCTACAAAGGCAACAAGCTCGTGTTCCGAGACATCCATCTTCAAATTACCCAGAGTGCCGTGACGTGACAAATGGCTCAGTGCTACGCGCAAGACGCTTTGTCGGGGAAGCGGCTATCGCTCACAACACCTAAAATCACTGGATCCTGGAAAAGTAGCGCCAAGCTTCCCGCATGCTCGCCATTTTACTTTAAAAATTAGCAATATTTCCTTGACCTTTTCGTTATTATTGAGCCAATGTAAATTGGCGGGAGATGGAGTAGCTTTATAGAGACGTTTCTTGTATACCGAGATTTTGCTATCCACATACCGGCGAAAAGAACGTACATCTTTGTACCGCCACCAGACACGGCGTCGGTGCCCTGAGGCATTGAAAAATAAGGCCTTCATTTTCTTGTCTTCCAATACACAAGAAGAAGAATATCACTGTGAGAGATCCGTTGAAGATGGGCGTAAGTTGATTGTATACACGGTGCCAAAGAAGTT
This sequence comes from Ixodes ricinus, assembly GCA_037355805.1. Classification (NCBI taxonomy): domain Eukaryota; kingdom Metazoa; phylum Arthropoda; class Arachnida; order Ixodida; family Ixodidae; genus Ixodes; species Ixodes ricinus. The sequence goes on along the minus strand of JAZHYW010012726.1, from coordinate 26,758 downwards.
TATACTGGCGAGGAACGCCTTCAATACGACGATGCTCCATGGCGATCTTGGTAGATGACTGGTTTAGAACAACGACCTTCTCGAAGCTTCGAAGATATCAAGGGGCCGAAATGGCGGTTGCTATGCCAGCAGACACCAATCAGCCAATCCCCTAGTTTTGGTCGTCTGTACGTTAGTGTGTGTTTGTGTCCGGCTAGCAGGTAGGGAAGGCAACGGCGCTACATTCTATAATGTATTTCCTTACACCCCACCCCCGCCGCCTTCCCACTTAGACACGAAAATATGCGTGAACAGTAGTGTTAGGACAGAATTCGGTGCGTTCTGCTTTCGCGCAAAAGTGGACGGTTCGCTGATCAATGCGGCTATCTCCCCCGGCGGCTAAAATAGTCGCAAGAAAGATTTTTAGTCACAGGACCGGCTCAGAGGGCAGAAAGTAGCTAGCGTTCCAGCCAACGTTCCGCTCACAGGTAAGCCTTGACTGTCGTTTTTGACGTAGAACTGCGTCTTTTTCCGCGTTTGGAAGAGGGTGCAAAGTTGAGAGGTCAATGTCACGAAAACTTGGTCACGGAAGTGGCGTCACACAGATCGCAACCACGCAATGCGCACGCGCGTTTTTTATATTTCTCTTTGCAGGCATTCTCGTTTGCTCGCTTCAACGCGACGTTATCCTGTCTGATTGCAATGGCGATATTCACCGATGTTTGTTTGCAAACAAGCTCGCTGCCGCCCACTATCGGTGGACCCTTGCGCGCTTCAGGCTTTCCTCTTCTTTTCCTCTTGTCACACATCCTTTTGTTACTTGTACTACGTTCTACAAAGCGCGCAGGTTCTTACAAACCTATAGACAATTGCAAGCATGGCGCCACGCCTGACACTCCATGAATGCAAGCCCGTGTAGCTTGCGCGTGAACATAGCTTTGACAAGGTTGAAATTGCGCGGTCTTGTCTGCACGAGCCGAGACATGACAGCGGCCAGTGGCCTTGCTTGCAATCGTCTATTACAGGTGCCCCTCCGAAGGAATATCATCTGTTCCGATCGCTGTGTGTTACTGAAGAAGAAATAAATACGCTACTGGAAGTCTACTGGGGCACCAAATACTGTGGCGCCCTCGTGGTACCAACTCCCACCGAATCCGGTGAATAGACGCCGCTCCGGCAGCCGTGATGATTCCCCACAACCTTCGCTCATCGCTCTAAACAGCGGCCGAGCTGGCCTGTTCTGCCGCACGTGCATGCAGTCCTCGCGACCCTCGCGCGCGACTCGGCGAAGCGTTAAGCGCGAAACACATGCACGGCGAAACCGTCCGATCCGACGTCCGACCACGCAATACGACGGTCGGAGGCGAGGGTTTTCAACGCTCTCCGGTGCTACGAAAACCCTTGCCCCTCAAGGTAATTCCGGCAGTCCGCACGTCGGATCGGACGTTTTCGTCGTACATGTGTTTCGCGCTTAAAAAGCAGTCGCACGCAATTCCGCATATGCGCCTCGGAGATGGCGGTGCGGGGGGCTGCACATTCGCCACTGCCGGACTCTGAGACACGGGCGTTCGCTTCTTGCGCACCCGACATGGTCATGCGGCACTAGCCCGTAAACGTTTTTTTTTTTTTTTTTTTTCAAATGCGGCCGTAGGTTTGTTTTTTTGTTTTTGTTTTAACACGATTTTTTTTAGAGATTTTTACATGCTGCTCTTAAAGCAAACACAAATCCGGTTTATTTCACTTACATTTCAAGCCTGTTACCCCCGTTTCTGCGCGCAAAAGCGGACTTGAATAACCGAAGCTAGGGCGGACTTACGACACCCATCGGCCTGTCTCGGCGTACTCTACTTTCACTATTTTGTACTGCACAGTCAAGGCTGGCGCAGTTGGCACAGTTCTCTAATGCCATCAGCGCTACTTGCGCGAGCCCGTCGCTTCGTTTGACGTTGCTTTCGCACGAATAGGCGTGCGCACGCGACGCAAGATGACACCACGCGCTCTCGGATGCCGGCCACGTGACCGCGAAACCCCTCTCGGGGCTATTTTACCCGCCGGGAGAGATACCCGCATTCAACTTCAACTACAAAGCAGTCTATAGGGGGATCGGTGGCCGAGTGGGCTAGCGCACACCAGCTCGGAGCACGTGGAGCGAAATCTCGCGCTGCAGAACCCAGCATCCTGGGTTCAATTCCGCCCCTGCCCGTTTCGATCTGGATGTGAGCATCGTACCGGCGTGCGGTCGTGTATCACTACTGCGTGATGCACGTTAAAGACCCCAGGCTAGCGGCTGTACTGCACTGGCTAAATTGCTCATCTACAGCTGGGAGACTCGTCGCCCCTTCGAGGCAGACTCAAGTTCTAGGCACACAACCCAATTTTTTAAGCTGTCTATACTCTGTTTCACCTTATGATGTACCGCAGGAAAGGCTACAAGCGCGAGCTCCTTGCTCTGGGGTACATCTCGGCAGCACACGCTCTCGTGACTTAAGAGCGGCTGCCAACACTATGAGCTCGCGCTTCTAGCTTTCGCCGCGGTACAACATAAGGTGAAACGAAGTATAGGAGTTCATAGAACGTTGAGCCTCGTTTCGGGATTGTTGCCAAATGTCCCAGAAAGGAAAAAAAAGTCGTTACAAGTAATTTTTTAGAAGATAGATCTTGCCGAATTTGTGTTACGCGAACACAATTTTGATATATGTTCATAAAATATATCGCCACCGAGCTTCGAGGAGAAAGGTGTCGAAACACGTGACAGCGCATGAGCGCGACGGGCGCAACTGCGCGCAAATTCCACTGAAGCGTGCCGTACATAAAACAGAAACATATAAAAATGGCTGCTGCAATCTCCAAGCACTAAAAAAAAAAAACGGGTTTTATAGGATAAAGTTGCGCGATGCTTTCTTTTGCACGAAAGCGTGCCTAAAAGGATTCACTTCGTAGGATTTTATCTCCCGACAAGTTATTTCAGGGACAAAAGGAAAGCGACAGAAAGGTCGAAGGCATAACTTTGCCCCCTTTCTTTTTATCCCTGTACCTACTAGCATGTTCCCAATCGTCCAAAGTATTTCAATCCTCTGTTTTTTGTCCTTTTCTTCTCTCTCTTAACACGCAACGAAAACGGCGTTTTTTCTTTTAGCCCATTCTGGAGAGTTGCCGCACACGCTCAAGGGGCCCTGCTAGAGAAAGAGCTGGAAATGAAATGGAGAAGCAGAAGCGTGCAGCCGCCACTTTTATCTGCCCCGACACTCGTTCATCGTTAATTAAAGCGAAGGGATCGGGACGTTGACACCACGAACAAAACAACCACATTCATTTCGTCTTTTTTTTCTCATTTTAATATACTTTTTGTTTTGCTGTTTTATTGCATGCATTTTCCTTCAACACCCGTCGAACTCGCTTGTGTGCACGGTATCATATCCGTTTGTTCCAACTCGAAAAAAGAAGAAAAACAAATAATTCACATAGTTGCGGAGGAAATACCTTGTTTGTCTATATTGCGCCATAATTAATTCGCTTTCGTTAGATTACATTAGTTTTGTTTTCACGAAATGCAACAAAATATTTTATGCAAACAACAACGAACAAGTGGTGCGGGGTCGTGAATGCTGTTAAAGGTAAAGTGCCATTACATCTATCACTGTTCCTTTTCGATTAAAGGTGAAATAAATTGAATACTAGAGGCTCGCGTACAAAACTCTGGCAGACCCTTATGGCACTCGTACACTCAGCCAAGCACTCCAAAAGAAACCCCGCCCCCCCTCCCCAAACCAACATCATCAAGAACAACAACTTTGAAGCTTTTGGTGCTTTAAATTACTGTTTCCAGTTATCCGAAGCTTTTATCTTGAATAGCAGGAAAGGGCTTTCAAATCGTAACGCTCGAAAATAGCGCCTCGCTCCGCACCACGCACCAAAATGGCGGCGCCCACTAGAAAATCGGACAATAGAGTGCACATATATTCTCGAGCGTAGATTATTTAGTGGAGCTCTAGCGTAAGGCAAAAGGTCCTAGTCCCAACACCCGCGAAGTTCCTCCATTCTGCCCTTGTCTCTATCTCGCTGTTGAAACGCGTTCGTACGCGAACGCCAAACGGCGGTGGTCGTCGTTCGAACGCCTCAAAACAGTGAGTAGAGACAACGGCCGCGTCTTTTCTGAAGCTTTGTTTGCACTGCACTCGTCGAACGCGTTCGCCAAACGCCGGACGCCCGCCTTCCGCGTTCTAACGCGTTACACCGAGGTCTCACTGCTCACACATCGTACAAAAGATAGTCTGCAACCACGAGTCACCCCAATATCCGTGGTTCGAACGCCGCGTGTCAAGCTTTCTCCTCGAAGTCACTGCCACGCGGCATTCGAAGCGCGGATCTCGCGATGACTCGCGTTCAAATCATGATGCAGACTGTCTTTTGTACGATGTATAAGCAGTGTGACCCCGGCTTTAGACGAGCGCAGTGGAGTCAAAGGCAGTTAGCTTCGGCCTACTCCCTAATCATTCCAATCAGAGCCTCGGAGTTATTCTGACGTCCCCTCTCGTCTGCACCTCTCTCCATCTCCCTCGGGTTCTGTTCATACACTCAGGAACATCTTCCCGTGGCATTTCCTGACCAGAGGAGGAATGCGGGTGCGCAGCTTTAATAGAGGCTCAGGTACGAATTTGCGTACTTTGAATGCGTAACCACAGAAAGTTGTCCACGAGTAAAACTACGCCGTCTCATTTTTAAAGGAAGCACTTTTTCGCTTTCTTTTCAAAATAAAAATTAAAAAAGAAACTCAATATTTTTTTTCTATTTTCGAATGGAACTTTCTTGATTGTGAAATTGTCAGTTCAACCACCGTTTTTCAAGGTCTACGAGATACGCGTTGGATGTATTGTTTAAAACTTTTTGCTCATTTTTTTATGTGTATAACGTATATTCGTATATTCCTCGAGCAAAAGCCGCACTTCTTATGAATGAGGCCTTTGCGTCTACTTTTCTGCCTAGCATCACCAACCATCGCGTTCTGCATTAAAAAAATAAAATAACGCAGCGAATAAAAAGGTCGAGAACGCAATTCCCTGTAAAAGTGCGATCGGAGCAGATAGCAATGTCGTGTGAAAATCGTTATCTCTGTCCCGTAAATCGCTGCCACTTTTCTGCCGATCGCGGCTGATTCGCTATTCCTGCTCCGTGGAAAAGTCAGACCCAGAGGCATTCTCGTAAGAAGTGCGGCTATTAGTCGACGAAATACGGCATATATTTGTACCATGTGTATTTTCTTCGTGCCCCCGCCTCTTCCCCCTACCTCTTTATTGGTGATGTAGGTATCCGAATAAAGAAATAAATAGATCAACCATGACGCCAATATAACATCCTCAGTGAAAGAGGCGCGTCCGATCTGAGGGCTGGATGATTTCTACTTACTATATAAGTACCGCCAAGGCCATGCATGACGGCATGCGCTACAGCCACAAATGACGGCGCGTCGCCGCAAACGCAGTGCGTCGCCGGCAGCCACGACAGACCAATGAGGAGGGAGCGCAAGTTCGTCTGCTTCTCTTGCTAGGGTTGTGGTGAAGTCAGAACGACGCCGAGCTCCGATTGGCTCTGACTGAAGGATAGTGGGCAGACCTCCAGGCGGCTTACTTTGAGGTCTAAAAACTATCCTTCCAATCAGAGCCAATCAGAGCTCGGCGTCTTTCTGACGTCACCACAACCCTAGCAAGAGAAGCAGACGGCTTGCGGTTCGCACAAGAGCGTGCGCGTCTTTCACGGGGAATCCGCCTTGATTCCAAAATGGCGACACTTCGCCGGCAAATATACTCAGTTTCCGCTTACAACAAACCGCAGAGGATGCTACGAGCTCTTTCAGTCAATCCTGAGTCGTGAATGTATCGCATGGATATGTGCGTCGCGTCGACCCTCCGGCGGGTCAGTGCATTGACTCGATGACTCCCAGCGTCCACTGCAGCCTATGATACGGTGAAGCCGCGTATAATAGGAGCGCACGCGGCACGATCAAAGGGTGTAGCGGTGCTCAGAAATGTCGGAATATCCAACGTTTTAGTTCAATCGAGCGAGCAAGTATGAAACGGCGAGTGCGAGTTGAATAGGCGACGTACGTATGGGAATTGGGCGTTGCAACACGCAGCTGAGGCAACCAGGCAAACATTTTCAAACTTTGGTCAACTTGCAATCAGTAAATTCTTCAGTGGAAAATTGAGGCGCTTGGATAGGAAGGGGTTGAGTCCCTACACGCACCGGCGCACTAAAAGGAACTCTTCGGAGCCCGTTCTGTGGGCTATCGCTAGAATCTGGGTTACCAAAAGAGGACATTAAAATTGCCACCGCACAAACTCTACAAATCCTAATTGTAAATCATCGTATGCCCTTTTCAAATTGTTCGTTTTTCCGATACGCTTATTCTTTGCTAAAGTGGCAAGTGTCTTCCAAAATAAAACTATTTTAAGAAGAACGTTCTAATTTTTTTTTAAATAAGACTTAAGAAAAGGTTTTATATGATACACAAAAAACATCGCCGTTTTTTGCCTGTCTTTGTTGGTTCCTCGTTTCCCAACTGCTGTAATGACAAAACCAAATAGCGCGTTTCCCAACGCCTTAATTTTTTTTCTTTCCAATCAAGAAATTACCGTTAGTTTAAACAATTTAGTAATCGAACAAGAGATAAATCAGAACACCAGTCGACATCCTAATTGATTCTATATTCTTCAAAAACAACTGAAAATAAATTACCCATATAAATAGCTACAAGGAACCAGACGAGCCTTATATTTATTATCGTAAAAGTTCCATACCTCATAAAACGTGTAATATCGATTGAACGGATAACTAAAAACCGCAAATGAAAAGAAAAAAAAAGTAATGGCTGTCCTACGAAGCAAGAAGTGGGCCTCTTCAATCCTTCCATTTTATTTTACACGAGTAAATAAGAAATAATCAAATGATTTCAAGATATACGCGAACTTTTTAGGCGGGTTTCTCTCGCTCCTTGAGCCGTCGCCTTTCCACTGCACCGTGTTCGTTTACGCAGCGACGGTTGGAACTCATTACGGAATCAGTTTGTCTTTTTATATTACTTAATAGTTTTTTTTTAGGTCCCTTCACTCTGTTCTGAGCTCGCCGAGTTCATTAGGGAAAATAGAAAGAGTGACGGTGAGCTTCATCCGCGGACCTGTTAAATATTCCACGAGGTTCTGTGCCGAATCCGCGATTGGGGCGTTGCCGCTCCTCGCGCCACGCCATCGTCTGGAAGTGGTACGAGCCTTGCGCCTTATCTTCTGTTTTTTTGTTTTCTTCTAATCGGATGTTCCGCGTGGCAATGTCAGACAGCTTTGACTCTTTTTTCAAGGCATGACATTCTCTTTTGATTTCCCGTGCTGTCAAAAGATGATTGTGTGTATTGAGGCACCTGTCTTGCCTCTGCGCGTAACTTGATCATTTGATATAGGTTAACTCGTCTCCTAACCCCTTGACTTTTTAAAGTTTCGGGGAAATTTCTGACCCTCAAGTGCTTTAATTGTTGTCTTCAACGTCACATTTGTTGCCTTCAAAATCAAGTTTCAAACCATAAACAAAATGGGAGCGAAATTGTAAACATATTCAGTGCTGCCATCTGTTGCCAGAGCTTCAAGCTAAGCCACGAGGGAGCCTGGTCCGTCTGAAAGGGTTGAGTGCGTGAACCGGGGAAAGCAGACGAGCTAAACTCGTCCCGAGCGGTTCGGGGATGGCTTCTACGTTGACGAGCTAGGCTCGTGCAGAACGGTTAAGGGGGTCGCTGATGGCTTAAGAAACACGGGCGTGGCCCATGCGCCAAGGAACTGAGAGGTGGGACGTGGGACGTCAGAACGCCGAGCTCTGATTGGAACGATTAGTGGGTAGGCCTTAAGCTAGCTGCCTTTGTCTCCACTGCACTCGTCGAACGCTATCGATTGCGAAAGCCAAACGCCGGATGCCAGCGTTCAGCGTTCTAAAGCGTTCGCACGCTCTCTTCTCTTCCTCTCCTTAGTTTCTCCGGGCATTATGTCCACGCTTCCTGGTTTAATTGTGATAGTTTCTTCAGCGATCCTATCGGCAAACGCAGCAATCCCATTGGATGTGGACCGATTCTGAGATGCCCGCCACACGGTAGGTTTCTCAAGCTGTCAGCGACTGTAAAAGTCGCTGACAGCTATAAGGCATATTAGTTCTCCGGGCGCGCGACAGCGCAGTTTTTGCTGTAGAAATATGAAATTATGGGACGCTAGCTCGTGAGTGACGGCGTGGCTTCCACTGAAATAAAGATTCTGGCTTCAATGGGGAGGTCGGAAGCGCGTCATATGCGAAAGCCACGCATACGAAGTCACCAGGTATATACGGTTACTGCATTGGGGATGTACCACGGGGGCCTGTGAAGGTGAGCAGCTGCGTACTTCACTGGCTGAAGTCGACCCTCTGAGGCGCTAGACCAGTCACGCCAGACTTCAAGGTCAGATTGACCTCTCGCATATAAACAACGTTCAGTTTGTTTGTTAGCATTCTACAACTTTGAAAAGTTGAATGCTCTGGAATAAAAAAAACACTCCGGTACTGTGGATACCCAGGCAAACAAAACAAAAATCAGTACGGCGGCGTAAGCGTTTGAGATTGTGAACATACGATGGGTGTTCTATAGGTCTTTCCCTATTGAACACTATTAATGGAATTGAAAGATGTTGCAATCAAATGAAAGTGTGGAGTCCTTCTTCCTACGAGCATATCACTTTTTGATGCACAGTCTCCACCAGCGTCGACGCACCTTCTCCACCTGTGTGCTAGTCAGTGCACGCCGTCGTAGAAGATTGAGGGGTGTTCTTGACGACATCAACACCGCGCTGAAGGAGCTGCAGTTCCAAGAACAGGTTGTCTAGCAAATTATTATTTTGAAATTCCCTGCTTTTCCAGGCTTTCCTGACAATTTCAGGTGAAATTCCCTGACTACTGTAGAGGCGGTTAAGTATATAAGACCATTACAACACAAGGCATTGAGCATTGAGCGCTGTGAGGATCATTTTGCATGGGCTTAATCCAACTTGCATATTCCGAAATATTCGGGTTCGTCCACCACGGAAAAACGAGCACTTTCTTGCCGCCGACATCGTCAGCGAAAGGCCACTTCCGGAAACACAATGAAAACACAACGCTCAACCACACACGTCCATAACCAAATGGCAGCATGGCCGAAAGGCCGTCAGATGCACACTTTCGGCTTATGGTTTGGATTAAATTACGGTCTGCGACTTTCCCATTTGTTACTAAATCTAGTAGCTCTAGCTGAATCTAGCCTAGTGTCGCGCCCTCAATCCAATTCAATCCATTCCAAGGCTTGGACTGGATTTGTCGGCTCTTCCCTTTGCATCGGGTAGCATACTCTACATCGGGTGAGCAGAGCCCGCGCTCTGCTCTATGCAGAAATTATTGCCCATTTTTCTGCCCCCAAGTCGTCGAGCCTTTGCTCAGAGAACTCGATGGCGTTTCTGGCTCATTTTTCCTGACAGGGCTCACTTTTTGACAATATCCCTGACAATTCCCTGACTTTTCCCGGTAATTAAAATTTTCCCGACAATTCCCGGTTTTCTCGGTCGCTAGACACCCTGCAAGGAGTTCTGCGTTATTCACCTCGAGCCACTCGACGCATAGCTGTGTCCAAAGATGAAGGAACTGCATCATTGTATAAAAGTGTTTCAAGCCAGGAGGCAGGGCCTGATTGAGATGAGGACGATTCGTCACATGCGCATTCGTCACAGGACGATTGGTCACAGGACGATTCGTCACATAGGAACATTCGTCACGGATGACTCCTCATGCGGGCAACTGGTCGCATCGATCGGGCAGCGGACGATAGTAAATTGTAAATTTCAACAACTGCCCACATTCCCTGATGAGGAGTTTCACTGCTTCCACTGTCACATAAACCAATGGTTAGGAAAACTAATCTTACAATACTCCTCCGCTTTTACTTTCATTATATTACGATTCTTCAGCAGGTTGACCTAAGCTGCTGGCTTGAACGAGCAGTAATCCGACTGGCAGCTAAATCAGTTTTTACTTTGCCTTGCATACACCTCTTCGAGAAAACCAATAAGTATCGGAATTCTTTCTGCTGCATGTGTACGAGTACCCCTCGTGCAGCTGCATGGCTCCATCCTCTCTCTGTTGCGATCACCTCCATCCCTTTTGAATGTAGTCTGAGTTAAAAGATAGTCGCTTTTATATGGCCTCCACATTCACCGTTCTGGAACGGACCCAGAATCTAAAACGTCTGTTACAAATTCTTCAACTTTGAGAAGCGAAAGACATGCTAAGATAAGAGGTGACCCACTTTGTCAGGCCGAACCAACATTCAATGTTCCGGACCGAACCAGAAGCTAAAACGTTTGTGACAAATTCTTCGCCTTTCAGAAGCCAAAGACATACAAAGATATGAGGTGAGCCACGTTGTCCACCCGAACCAAATTGAACAATACATTTTTGGGGGGGGGGGACGAACTATTGTAGGACCGGTTGGCCGCGTGACGAGTCATCCTATGACGAATGTTCCTGTGTGACGAATCGCCCTGTGACCAATCGTCCTGTGACGAGTGCGCATGTGACGAATGGACCGTATCCCGGCCTATTCAACACCCCTCGTCCTTTATCTTGGCATATTCACCCTCAGCACTCGCCTGTCTTCTTATCTTTTCTTTTTTCTGGCGTACGCCAGTAAACGAGGTGTTTTTGAAATCTATCTCTGGGGGTTAGATAAATATTACCGAGCGCACAGTGTAAGCATTGACAGCGATATTCATTTTCAAGACGCGAATGAACAAATTTATCGTTAGCAGTTTTCGACACGATGTTTTAAAGTGGCCCTGCAAAGTCGTTTTCCAAAGGCAAATTCTTTACCAAACACAAAACAAGAAGCCACTTTGATTCGCCTTAATTCGCCTTTCTTTGTTTTTATGGCATATCTATCCAAGGTTATCTTGTGGTCGGTGTCATGCTGACTGCAGATCAAGCGCTGGCTGCATTCTGACGAGTTTTAGCTGCGCGTGCGCCGAAGTGTTACGAAGGGGACAAAACACATGCACGCTGAAGGCCTTAGCATTTATTCCGTTCTTATGTTGTCACAGGCGATTCTTGGGACTGAGTAACCATTGACCACGAGATTCCACCATTACCAGAGCTGCGGTGAGTGGCACAAGTAACTTCGCTTTCCTCCCGCTTGGATCAAAGCGGAGCCAGTAGTTGCTAGGTCAAAGTTTCTTATTAAGGCTCGTTCAAACATTGGCGTCGATTGCGTTCGCAACAACCAAAACAACGGCAACGACAAAGACACCGGGACAAACATTCGCCGTACATGTACACGACGTGGCGAGCGATGCAAGAGGTGACTTCGCGAGCCTCTCATGAGTCACGCTTGTTCCGGTGTTCTGGTCGTTTCTGTTCTTCTTGCTTGTTGTAAACGCAACCGTCGCAAACGTGTGAACTAAAGAGTGAACCAGCCCTTACGCTGATCAAGCGAGTAGGATCACAGTCAGGATGAGAACAGTAGGAAGCTCTTTTATACTCCGTTTCACCTTATGTTGTACCGCAGAGAAGGCTAGAACCGCGAGCTCATAGCGTTGGAAGCTGCTCTTATGGTACGTTTACACTTGCGGATTCGCCGACGAATCCGCCCAGCTTTTGCCGCTGGGGCGAAATGCTGGGCGAAAAATGCGGCGGCGAGCCGTATAGGTCCGGGACCTATTTCTGCCGCCGAACGAGGCGTTTCGCTGACCGGATGTGACATTCTTGCGCAGCGCGACGCTGCCTACGTCATGAGTATGCGTTCTGTTGCGTTAATTGAACGTCAAAGACTTACGGTAAGAAACACAATGGATTTACTATTTACATGACTAAGTTAATCTGCTGGTGTCGGTGATCGCAGTCGTTCCGTACGTCTTCTTCTTCGATCTGCCCTGAGCCAAACCGTTGCTTCGTCTTCCTCGTTTTCGTCAACCGCATATTTACAGGAGCACTGTACGGCTGTTTCGCGTGAGTAGGAGGTGCCAAAATTACAATTCACAACACGTTCTTCCGGGAGCAGCAACGCCCGGGAGAGACAGCCGAGGTGGGAACTCAGCGCCTTCTCGTCATATTTGACCGGATGTTACGAGAACAGCTGCCGCAGCCGCCGCCGCCGCCGCCGCTCGAAGGAAATAGATGTAAACGCAACCCGCTCGTCGCCGCCGCCGCCGGGAGCGGATTCCGCTCCCGCGGCAGCGGATTTCTTCTCAGGTGTAAACGTACTCATTTAAAGCACAAGAGCTTGTGCCGCCGAGATGTGCCCTAGAGCAAAGAGCTCGCGCTTGTAGCCTTTCCTGCGGTACATCATAAGGTGGAACAGAGTATAGTTGTCCCACCTCCAGCGCAAGCTTTCTACCTTCGACAGTGCTTCGGCGTCTCGCAAACTTCGAGCGTGCACGCGCTGCCAAAGCATGGCGGAGGACAACGAGCTCGTGCTGGGGGCCGGCCATTCGAAAGAGGCGTCCTGCGGTGGTTTTCGTCCTGTCGGTGTCGGCCACGTATGGGACCCGCCTCTCTCAACACATATGGCGGTCGAAAATAGGTAATGCCGTCCCGTGTGCCAGCTCAACGCACGACGCTCGGGTTTCAGCACTGGCCTCAGAATGGTTTGCCCCCACTTTTTCAACACCGCGTGCCAAACTTGCGGTGGTCTGTTGTCGTGAGCGAGCTTGCAGAGGCTTCACCTTCTTCTCGAAAGCGATGAAGGGGCCGCCCTTCTATAGTGCGAGCTGATGAACGTTAATGAACGCATACAATGTCAGGGTCATCCGGTTGCGTAGGGTAATGCCAGCTCTTCATCCGCCGTGTAAGTCCGAGGAACTCAGCGCATGACTACAGGAAATTAGTGATAAACGAGGGCACCCACTCAGCCTATGTCCCCCGAAGCCAATATTTGGTGAACGCTGTGCTGCCTGATCCCGTATAGACTGAGCATTTCCGAGGCAGCTAGAACTACCCCGAGTGAGTAATGCGGTAGTGCGAGAAAAGGACGGTGGTGTCAGATAACTCACGGTAGCGCCTCGCAAACTTCAAAACATAAAGAACGAAGTGTAAAAAAAAGAGTGCAAAATATAAAGTAATTTTTCCAGGAGAAGTTAAGATAAGGAAGACCAGGAAAGAAAAGTGAGAGCGCTATCAGCTTTCGCAAGTCCGAAGCAAAGAATTCATAAAACAATCGACCGGCAGCAGCGTTCGTGACTGAACGTTGGAACGAGGGCCTCCGGGACTGGAATATATCAAAATCGCTATCCATATTTTATAGAACCGCATATGTATCTGCCTATGGGGATTCGGGTGTCTCGCGCACGTGAACGTCAAAGTTGGAAATGAGAACGCCCTTAAAATGAAAACCTTTGTACGAAATGTGCACTTGAAACAGAAAAACACGGTTATATGAAAAATATACACTCCGTGACACCGTTAGGGCGAACATGCCGTCGCCATATTGTTTACTGTTTTCTTTTTCCTCAGTATTGAAGGACTACCATCAAGACTTTTTAGTGGTGAAGAGTGTCCAGTTGGGGTACTAACCTTAGTGGTAGATTTTTATCCCCTCCAGTTTCCTTTTCCAAGTACAATGCGAGAAAGCGCCCGAGTCGTGTTCGCGCTAACAGTGTCACGCAGTGCACGCACCTCGACCACTCGGGAAAGGTTGCGTTTACGTCGTAGGAAAGAAGGCTAACGAAGACGGTGACATGAAAGTATACTTTATGGACTGTAAAATGTTTTTATAGTGCGCCTCCTCTTGGATGGCCCCGTCCCTCGCGTCTGTATTTTGTTTTTCATTGTCGACCGTTGTTTGCACGTTCGTAATTTTTTTAGACTGCGTTATAGACCCTGGGTTTAGGCAATCACGAAGCACCGCGAACATAACAATCCAAACTCTCTTCAGCTGTGAATGACTATGTATTTTTTAGTACGGGTCCACTTACGTAATCTTTACGGTTTTATGTTTTTGCCGCTTTGTGCAGTGTAGTATGTATGCCGCCAGGAATGAACACTTGTATCCATACTGCGACAGCCGCGTGATTTAACCGCGTACTACGGCCACAGCGCCCTGTTTTATAGAATGCACAAATGTGCGCTTTGATAGAGCAACGTTTGTTTGGTGATCGTAACGGAAGTTTTGGTCCAAACATTACTTCCTAAAATGTGTCAGAAACGATTCGCTGGAACTGAGCGCAGCCATGTGAGAAGCACAAGTGCAAACACAATGGCTTCATTCGCAACTTCAGGATAGGCGGCGCCACCACAGCGGAAGAGACGGGAAGGAGAGGAGCGCAAAGCTGTCGCCTATCCACGTGTACAGCAAAAGCGGGCGCGGTCTGGCGGCCGAAATGTGAAACCGGGGAATGAGGATTGAACGCGCACTGTCGGAGCTGGGAATATCGCACCTCAAAAGTTGCATTGAGTGCCAAAGTTAAATGCAATAGAACGCGAGCTCCTCTAAAACACGCCTCGTCTGCACGAGCACCGCGTAATAAAGGACATCGCGTCCATCTATACTTCATTTCAGCTTGGGTCCAGACGCAGCCGATGCTACAAGCACGAGCGTGTGGCCTGAAGCAGTGTCTGCACTGCACGAGCGCGCGTGCTTGCCAGGGACGCTGGAAGCCCGGAGCTCGCGCTTGTAGCATCGGCTGCGTCTGGACCCAAGCTGAAACGAAGTATAGACCTGCAGCAAGAACTGTATCTGCCTGGTAATCAAAGCGAAAGAAGAAGGAACGTAGGAACGGCGATTGAATGTACTGATGTGAAAGGTTGTAATTGTGAAAAGGATGCGTTTATTCCGCGTGAGCGCTCGTGCGCATGGAGTTTTTCAGAGCTATGTCTTTTTTGCCGCATATATTTCCGAATAGGTTCCAGAGCAGTTTTAATGGGTGTCAGGTTCAGGGTCCAACCGTTGGATAAGAAGAAAAGAGTGCACGATATTGAAAGAGATAAAGGTATATTACATAAAGAGGGAAGCAAAAAGAGCACTAATAAACTAATCTACAAATGTACAAAAAAGGTATCAATGTTCTCACATGTTCGTTTGCACTCGACGATCTGGTGCACTGTCTGTGTTGTTGATGGTACAGCCCAGATCGGTCAGATCAGTTTGCGTCTAGAAATACCCGGTGGTGGTCCCTTTTCGTGTCACTGCTTGGATTCGCTGCCACTGGTTTTGGTCACCATCGAATCTGTCACTCGGAAGTTCATTGGCACCCTTGTGGTTGCTCGGGTCGCTGCCGAGAGTCGGACGCCAGAGTCGCGTCAATGTCAAGGTCTACTTTGATATTCCTCGGTGGTCGCCGAGCCTTCCCGGGTCGTCGCCGGGTTCCTTTCAGGGTCTTTGGGGCACCATCCTGAAGCTGCGCCTCTCTTCGGGTCGTCGCCGAAATCTGGGCTCCGCTGCCTGGGATGATCATTTCCCCTTCCGCCCCTTGTCCGCTTCTTTGTCCTTTGGTATTGGAACTAGCAGTCCATACGGCGATGGCACCGGCGGCAATCTGGCCGGCAGGATGGAGTGTCCCAGCGGTGCTGGAGCGTGGCCAGCCGCTGGTGCACTTGCCCCGGAGCGACGCCGAGGTCCAGTCCTTCTGCCGAATGGCCGCTTGCCGTTCTTCGATGCTCGCGCTTCTTTCTCTTCCTCTTCGTCGTGAAACGTGACAATGACCCCCTTCTTCAGAAGTTAGTCGCACTAACTTTTTCACCCGTCACGTTGAGCGACCACAGCACACAAAGTTAATCTCGTCCCTTCACCTAGTACCATGTCCTAACGTTACCAACCAATACACGTCTGACTGATTCCATTAGCACGACACTCAGTAGGCTAGTTTTTTTTCCATTCACGGCAGCATAATTACACTGAAGATTTCCATCAGGATCTTTCTTCACGCCTCCCCACGTAGGCTCGCCAAATGTCATTCCTTCTCACACCACTTCTTGAGCGAGGTGCCCTCCTCTTTTCTAACGTCACACAAAACAACTACGCCAACGCAGCACAGTCTACAATCTTTCTTGTCATTCACTGCCGCATTATTACGTTTTACATTTTGACCACCCTTTCAAAGCAGCTTTACCTTAAGGAGTACAGTTCTGTTCTAAAACACGCCCATAGGTGTTACACCCACAAGTGCTCGTTTAGCTTCCGGAAAGTCACCATCCAAGTTAAGTTTTCCAGAAGCAACCAATAACACCAGAACTCACACACCATTCAGTCAACACATCCAAACCAAAAGAAAACAGAACTGATCAACCGAATGCACTGGGGTAGGCACTCGAGCCCTTTCTCGATCTTGTCAATGTCGCATTCTATGCGTATACATGTCTAAACCGGGATTCCCACAAACCAAATACGCAAAAGTCTTCAATGACAACGCGTCAACAGTTCAAAATTGAATCAAAACTCTGCATTGACATCAGGCAGGTTGACACTTATAAGCAAAAAATAATATCCCGTTCTGAATTTCTAGACTACTAGAAAGAGTCTTTGTGAGGAACGTACAAAAGATGAAGCTCGCGACACAAAAAGAAACATTAGCGGTACGATCATCATGTCTGACATTACAGATATACTCAGCATCTCTATCCACCAAGTCTGGGTCTGCGTGCTTGCCAATCCCACGTGGACTCTTCTGTCATCTTAGTGCTACAATAGACATTATCGCTCCTTCTTTGCTCTGCCCTGTCCTGAGAGCTCTGATTAGCTTGTTCCTTTTGTAGGCTCCTTTTTAGGCTCACTCTTGGCTTTTCCTTTCCCTTTGAGCCCTTACACTTTTTGGTACATGGGTACCTTCGCCCACGATCGTTAGTTATGGCAACTGGTCTCATCTGAGTTGATCTACACTTGTCTTCATCGCCGTCGAACGGCGTTCGACTTTTGTGCCGGACGTGCCTTTGACGCGTTTGGCCTTTCCTTTTGCGAGGACACAGCGTCACACCTCTAGCCTTCATCCTGTCTTTTTGCCGTTTAGTGACCAATTGATTTTGAATTTCGCAGGAGTCTCTCGAGCCACTGCCGGCCATTACATTCAAATCCCTAGGAACAGTACCTTCACCCGCGGCCGTCTTATCGTCTAGATCCACGCCTATCGCTTCACTTGCCTGACTTGTCACTGCCATTTTTGGCGTGACCGAGTGCAGACCCGTACAAGCCTCATGAACACTTTCATTGTTGTTAACACGCCGAAATTCATTTCTTCTCGTCAGCTCGATTTGTTCCTTCAGTCGGTGGTACTGTAGCTCGAGATTGCTTGTTTCTGTGGTTAACTTAACCAATTCTTCCTCGACATTACGATACATCCTAAGAGATATCAAAGCTTTCTCTAAATCAAGGTTGTCTTCAATCCAGCTTTTTAGGTATGCCACTTCACTAAAAATAAAGTCATTTAACTCTCCGCCCTTCAATCCTAACGTTTTTCCTGCCGCATTAAGCCTACTTAACTCATTCATATTTCTACCTACTCTCTTTGCAACCGTCCAGTTGAATTTCCCAATTATGTTTCCAGCTTCAAAAATGGTATCTCGCTTCCTGTTACATCAAAACATCCTTTCGTCTTTTCAGCTTTAGACGGCATTATTTTTCGTTTCAATATCAAATCAGATCTTAAGCTTTCAATCGTGCAAACATTTCTACATCCTGTGGTTGGATCCTGGCAGGCTCGCCAAATGTCCGTGATATCTTCGTCTTCCTTTTGTAAATATAATGGGTTGTAAATTATTCGTTTTCGGCCTCGCCTCTATCGCATTCGCAACATCTCCGGCCGAACCGTGACAATGGCGAGCCTGCCAGGATACTTCTAACATCCTGATATTACGAAGTCCGAGATGCGCGAATGTTGATAGAGATATGCCGATACACAGAAGTGTAATTTAGAGCAAGTCATTACTAGGTAAAACATGTGCCGGTACGGAATACCCAGTCTCATCATTTATTGGCCATGGAAGTTCCTTCAACATAACGATCGTAGGGCAAGTTGATAAGATGGATCTGTGTAAGGTGCAAGAGATTGGAAACGCTGTAGGACTAGAAGGGATCGCATTGAAAGAATGGTTGAACGGTTTGCTCGAAGCAGAAAAGGATGACCTGAGAGAAGAGCAAAAGTGGCAAGAGTTGCTACGAAAAGAGGGCGAGCAGGGACGTTTTGCCCCGGGAAAGGAACAACAGTGGAGGGAAGAAAGCGCCACGGAAATGGCACGCATAAAGACGGAATGCAACCACCTAGAGGAAATGATAGCGCTGCTGGAAGCTGCAGAGGAGGCACAAAATGGTGCAGAGATGTGGAAGTACGAGGCCTCATTGCAGAGAGAAGGTCCACAAAGGAGGAAAGCTTCGGAGCTTCCGGGAAATTCTGACGGGGCTTGTCCGCCTGTCAGAGAAAACGACAAGATGAAAAGTAAGGGAGGGTCCTCCGGAGACTCGGAGCCCCATTTAAGAGCTGGTGCGGAAGCTGAAGCTTCAGCCCTTGCAAGCGGAGAAGATGCTGAGGTGACGATGCGGCCCATGGTCGTACTGAAGAAGGCCCAGCAAAGCACAGGGAGTGCTAAAGTACGGAGGGCTGCTTCTGCTGGTCAGAAGGTAAAGAGCAGAAAACATCTGGCATATGTGGTTCACCGGAGTACTCAGTGGAGACGCCGGTTGAACGCTCAAAAGACGCTGCTAGGGCAGTGCAACGGTAAGCTCAGAAGGCAACGAATTGGTGCGCAAGTGAAGGGTCACAGTGTCCGCAAGGGAGTAAAAATGCCAAACAAGAAGCCAAGCGCGCGCTCTGCTGACGTTGGAATTGCGATCGTACCCTATCGCGATTGACCGCGCTAAGTTAAGCTGTTTCCCTGAGGTGCTATCGAGCGTTTTGGTGAACTGGACGGCCAAAAGGCCAAGACTGGGAGGGTAGCTGAGCACTATGATTTGATTCCATTCCTGGCTGAAACGATTAGACTGGGTCTTTTTCTCTTTTGCAAACGTCAATGCTGATATTTCTAAGTATATCTGTTTTGTATCTCTAGATTCTGTTTGTCAATTTTGTATAGCCTTCGTCACGAAGAGGGTTGTTTTTGTATTCGTAGCTTGTACTACAAAAGCGAAGTATGAAAGGAGGTTGAACATTGGAAGGCAATTGCTTTGTGGTATTTTTCGGCACGTGGTAGTCTTTGATTTTCTGAAAGGTGCTCATTTATTCGGTGATTTTTGTTCTGTACGGAATTATTCAGTTTTGAGATGATCGTAGCTCTCAGTGATTGTGCTTTGAAGTTTAGAAAAGTTTTGTGTATTCAATTATGCTTGCTTTTCAAGTGTTCAAAATCTGGGGGAGTGCATGTGCCAAGAAAAAAAAGAGATAAGAAATGTTTTGGAAAAAAAAAGGGGCTAAATACTTGAGGATGTTTAGAAATGTCGGAACTTCGATATTTCGCGTCACTTGATTGTGCTTTCATTTTTCACGGTGTGTCTCCTGAACGATTGTGATTAGACGCAGTAATTTGTGGGTGGACAACTCTTCAAGAAACCTGCGTTGTGAAAGTGTAGCTGTGGAGGATAGCCAATGTGCTTGGTGGACAACGACCGCAAGACAGCACCTTCTGTAGATGAAGATCTCAAGAAAGAACTTCATGTTATGAAATTCTCGTTTGCGGGGGGTAATGTCATGATTCTAAGAAATGACATAAAACGAAGTTGAAGGGACAAGAAGGAAGAAGATGATGCCACTTGAGACAACGTTGTTAGAGGAGGAAGAAAAAGAAGAGGATGGCGTCAGAGGGGTAATCGAAGACTGAGACCGGGAGGAAGCGGCGGATGGGGTCCATGGCTACGCTCCAGGACTCGCCCGACCCTTGCTGTGCACAAGCTGTCGTGGCGAGAGTTCCACACTCCCCGTCAGACGCCTAGGAGACAAGGGCCTTCGCTGCCTTTGGCAAGTGACTTCGGTTCGTCGACGCAACGAAACCAAACTGTAAGACCTGCTCCGAACAGCTTCGTTTCTTGGAACTCTAGATGCGCATAAGCCTGTGTGTATGATTTCCCCTTTTACTGTGTACATACTCCTTTGCTTTCCGTGATATCTTCGTCTTCCTTTTGTAAATATAATGGGTTGTAAATTATTCGTTTTCGGCCTCGCCTCTATCGCATTCGCAACATCTCCGGCCGAACCGTGACAATGGGATATAGTGCTGCAGTCTGTTCCTCGTCTTTTGTGGACAATATGTTTTGTTCCCCTCGCTTGGTCGTTTCTTCCACTTTTCACGTGGACTCCACCGAGCAGCACGGCTTGCATCTGAACAACAAAGTACACGAGGAAACACACTTGTTTCATCAAGAAACTAAGAAAGAGTAGCAGGAATATAGTTTGGGCGTTGGTGCATATAGTTTGTTCTACCCGAAAGTAACCGAAAATGTCACTGATGGAAAATTTATTTGGCGAAGTTTGGTTCAGAGCGGCTTTGTAAAGGCTGAATCGCATGGAGCGATTATGCGGCCAACGACCGAGCAACTTCCCCGGCGCCATGCTTGCTTGGCGGTCAGGAATTTGCCACAGTTTTCGCTCCATAGAGTCCAGTCTTTGGTAGCGAGATAGCACTCGAAGCCAAAAAATCTCATATTTTACTGTCGCGTTGGAACTACTCAACTGCCACAATTCTTTTTTATTTGGCGCGAGAACGTTTTTAAATTGATGACCGAAAACGTGTTGCAGCAATTTTAAACACCCAGTAAAGTTCCGAAGCGGTGAAATGGCGATACAAAAAAAAGAGAAAGTGAAGAAAAAGTAACATAATACTTGGAGACATACCACAGCGGAAACACCTTCAGTTATGCGGGCGGGAGAGGCATCCAAATTGAAACAATAAATGCGCGGAACGAAAAAAAGAACTACAACAAAAGGAAGAAAGTGCAAAAATGGGGCAAGAATGAAATAAATGAACGAACGAAATAGTAAATAAAATAATAATAAAAAAGAGCTTTAGATATATCGAACAAAACCCAATAACAAAACATATCCTTCATACGTGTAGAAGGAAGAGGGATAAATCTCCGCAAAGCCCATGTGAAAAAAAAAAGAAAAAAAAAGAAGGGAACACGTTGTTTTAGAGGAGCAACCGGGCGTACGCGATAGACAGGAAGGACTTCGGTCAGTTAACTCGGACTTTTTCCAGCGGAGATTCCGCCGGGGAACGGCGCCGCCGCGCTCCACGTATCCCGAAGGTTTTTCGCGGAGATACCATCCCTCCCTTTGTTAGCGGACCGGGTGCCAGTCAGGCTCACGGGCAATCCTAAGCGTAATAATGCCGTCTCACGATCGACTGAGTTCGGGTTTTAAAAGGCCGCGCGGAGCTTGAGACCCACGACCGACCGTGCGTGCTCGCTGGACGATCCGGGAGATTTAGGGAGTACGGCATCGCATCTAGTATGTGTGGCTGACCTCAAATATTATACCAGAATGGAAGGATTACGCAAACAGTCGTTTTTGTTGTTGTTTTAACAAATAGTAATCTTTTTCTGCGCTTTATTTGTGTTTTGCTCACTGAACGCTAAATTTCAGCATGCCTTGACCTAATGGGAATGAAGTTGGCGGGGGTCTTCTAATGGCCAGTAAGCGGCGCTAAATGTCGTAAGCACTCGCGAGAAAAACATAAAGAAACAACAACAACAACAGCTAGATGCTTAGATCTGTTATATAATAAAAGCTTTGTCCGATGACATCATGCAGACTTGTACCGTACGCATTACAAGTAATCAAATTACTTGTAATCGATTACTTTTTGGAGTAATTTTGTAATCAGTTGATTACTTTTATTAGGCAGTAATCACAAGAGTAATCTGATTACTTTTTGAAGTAATAAAATTACTTGTAACCGTTACTATTTTTCCACGGGAACCCCCCCCCCCCCGGGCACACGCCTGTTTTTTTCTGAAATGACAAAAATAAAATTTGCTTTTTTTTCGAACGGAAAAATAAAGATTTTTGCGAGCTATAGGAAACGAGGTCAATCCTTTCTATGTACAGTTTCTGTGGAATGTCCGTTTTTTTTTTTTTTTGAGCTGGGACTGGGAGTGGAGTGCTCCAGGGAAGCCACAGTGCGTGACAAAGGCCATTCAGGGCGAAGTTTGAGGGAGCAGAATGTAGCTTTGTAAGTCCTTCGTTCAAACTAGCCCCCTCACGCACACACACAGAAATAAAAAAATTAAAAAATCCTGCTTAGGGTATCTACTCGCAGCCCGTAGTAGAACCAGAACTGAAGAATGCCTAAAGCGGATGCAAAATATACAATACCATTTGAAATATTTCCCATTTCCCTACGTGGTCTTTGTGACAAGCAATGCTTCGAGTTGAGAAGTGGTCGGGGCGATCTCTTCCGCTAATGGATACTACATGATCCGTTTCAAATCCTGGAGCTGCTGCTCTTTGTATAACATGCGAGTTCATCCACATGTGAACAATAAAATGAGCGACGCAAACTTTGAGCGACAACCCTTGCTCAAGCTTAACAAGATCTAGAACCCCTCCCCTCCCCCTCCCCACACACACACACACACTGGCGAACGTCCAAATCATTAAACTCTTCAAACGAATTCTATGCTTGTGTCCGTATTGTGAAGGTGCAACGACCACGAAGAGGGAACCAGTTTGTCTCATGTGAAATATAGGTTGGAAGTAGTTCATTGTTATGAGCGCTAAAGATGTGTCTTCACACAATAAAGTAATCGGAAAAGTAACGATTACTTCTTTAAGTAATGTCCAATTACTTTTGCCGTCGAGTAATCAAGTAATCTAATCAAATACTTTTAGCCAAGAGTAATAGTAATTGTAATCGATTACTTTTTTAGTAACGTCTACAAGACTGATGACATGCCTCACGCATGCTCAAATCATGTTTGGTTCATACATTTGAATGCTTCGATTTCGAACATGGCTGCAGAGAGTTGTTGTGCGACCAATGTGACAAAGGCGCCATACAATAAACGCGCCTCTGACGGTGTCTGCAGACTGTCTGTCACTAGCAGTGTGAACACGGCTTAAGGACGGATGGATGGATGGATGTTAATGGCTATACCCTTTGTAACGCGCGGTAGCTTGCGCCATTTAGCCTAAGTCTAAACAGACAAACGTATGATTCCTCCCGCCCTTCTACTAAGCCGATTTTCTCCCCCTCGCTATCACCGGCGCGGTGTGGGACATCACCACGATGACCTTCGGGGAACCGAGCTGCTAGTCCCAGTGTTCTGCGCAATGTTTACGACTACGGGTCACCTACGCAAAATGTTAGTGCGGTCCGTCACGTAACGCGTTTCGACTAACAAGCGGTTTTTTCAAATCGTCACTTCTTCGCTAAGGAACGAACGACATTAATTTTATTTTTTTGAACGAGAAGTTAGGACCATTTTAATCGAGCATAGCGGTATTTTGTAGAACGCAACTTAGAAACGTCCATCGATGGAAGTTGCGTGTTCGTACCCCTTTTTTTTTAATTCTCGAGCTGGGGCATAGTCGCTGACAGCTCATGGAGAGTGTGACTTATCATGTTCCCGCCTCTTGCTTCGTGATTGGTTCTTCGGCGCCCTTACTGGCCAACGCCGCAATCTGATTGGCTGCGGGCTGACAATGAGATGCTCGGGCCTCACCGTACCCTGCGCGCGCGAAACTGTCCGGGGCTGTACGTTACGTAGCTAGCTTTCGCTTTTAAGGGCCGTGCACATATACCTCTGCCTGCTTAGGACCAAGTCTTTGTGATGACTTACGGCTAGACGACACACCGGCACGCTAGCGCCATCTAGGAGGCGACCCTGGAACTGCATTTAACTGGTGCAAAGACTTTGCGGCATTTGCGAGATAAAATGCACGCACCATATATATAAAATGGTCGTTTATATTGTCAAAAAATTTGAGCAAAAAAAAAGAAAAAAAAGGAAATATACGGAATGTGTTAACGGCTTCCTGATAGATGGCGCCAGTTTGTTCTCTCGTCGTAAGAGATTTTGAGTTTTTAAAGGCCGACGAACAACCAGAAAGGAGAAGACTCTTCCTGGATTCCTCCTTTCTATTCAAAAAAGAGGGAAACCCTCCTCCTTTCTGCGGGGAGAGGGAAAGAAAAGAGGGCGATCGGCGCTCCGAAACTGGGAACCGGTTTTCTGCCCGGCAGAAGACGGATGAGAGGAGAGCCACGTGATTGGCGCCCCGCTGCGGCGAGACGCCGAAACACACTTCTCCGGAGCGAACAAGTCTCTTTCGGGTCCTCACCACTGCAAAAGCTGTGCGCGGACGTCCAGGTTCCCCGAAAAGTGGCTCTTTGATGCTCTGCGTGCTACCAGATCCTCGCGCTCCAAATCTGCGACCGGGCTCTCAATGGCTCCGCCGTAGAACTGCCAGGCTTTGTGAGTATAGAGGAGGTCCCGCGCGCTCTAATATCCTTTTCTCCCTCGGTTTGTACTTGTAAAGCCTAAGGTCTTTACAAGTACAAGCGGTACTTCGACGTTTTTTTACAGTCTCCGATTTGTCTGACGACTTTGCTAAACGCATGAACAAATATCCCCAAAGTAGTCCACAAATATTGGGCCAAAATAGCTTTTTTTCTCGCGAAGTTATTGAATTTACAGTCCTAGTCCTCACCGTGTTTTTTAAAGTAAAAGTTTCTACTGGCAACAATCGATAAGTGACGTCAGCAGAAGGCAGGGGTTCACTCTTTGGACGGCAGACTTTGTTCCCAACTGATTATAAGTAGTTTCATGGTGTCAAATCAATTCTATGGAATCTTGCTCCAGCACCTCCGGAGCAGCACGAGACAAATGTTCGGCATAGTCCTTTTTAGACTGCCTGCTCGACACGCAACCCTGCCTTCCACTGACGTTACGGCACTGAGAAGAGCGAGTATATTTGAATGTTGGTTTTGGCATCATTTTCACTTGCCGATGTCACAATGACTATTCTGAATATCGCGATACTAAATTGCATACCAGAAAGGGCAAACGCCGGCGATTCCGAAAATATAGTTAGTTGGGGTAGCTAAAAAATCACCGGAGTGGGGGTCAGGCAGGGCTGCCAACCCGAGGGAAATTTCCCAGATCAAGGTAATAATCAGGTCTATGTGGTAAATACATTTTGGTTTGTTTTCCACCTCATGTTTTGTGTAAATATATCTATCAAAATGAACAGCGGTATTTTTTCTGCAGACTATTATATCTTGAGTTTTGTATTTGTATTTTGTGTGCCACAACCTACTCAATTGAATGCCGAACTGTCAAATATGACATAACGTTACTGCCGAATGAATCTGGTTTGAATATAACACCTTCTCAGGATGTACATTTTTAAATATGTATGAATGTCTAGTTTATAACTCATATATATATATATATATATATATATATATATATATATATAGATATATATATGGCGTAGCTTAGTGGTAACGTTTCCGCTTCACACACAGAGGACCCAGGTTCGATGACCTCGTGCGACGTACAATCTTTTTTATGAATTTTGCAACATCTGCGACGGATGCCCTACATCGCCAACTGCAACAACTGCAACGGACTTCATTTCCAAAGGTGGTAAGAGACCATAACAGTTATTGCTGTAAAACGAGCAAAATAAATCAGCTTGTTCGCTTGAATTTTCCGCAGTTAGTTTCGCTTGTTGCTGCAGAATTTATATTACCTAGCATTGCATCGACCACCAATACCTTCCACAGAAAAGGGAAGGAGAAAAGTCACTCAAGTTCCTAAGTGTAAATAATAATTATTATTTTTTTAGCTCAACAGCGACTAACCTATCTTCCATAAAATCCGAGCGAGGAACTTCATTCAACTAACTGCTTTCTTCAGTAACTTGCACATCTTTTGCAGGGCATACCACAGCAACAAGAAAGTAGCCCCCAGCGCTTCGCATCGAAGACACCCGAAGCGAGGACAAAGCGTTGCTAGCGAACCCGCTCCAAAACGACAGGGCTTTGTTTTTTGTTCCTCTCGGCGCGTTTTCGAGCCTCCAGAGAGGAGCACTGAATTGATAAGCGATGCCGACAGCTCGCGCACAATGGGGCACGACTCGCTGGGAGCCAATTCGACATCACGTAGTACCAATCCGCCCGAAAATCAGTTCTGACGCCTTTCGGGACGTGCGCGGAGGCCCTTTGTGCGGCCCATTCACTTATCGCTCCCCTCAAGGCAAAAATCGATGACGCCTTCTTTTCTTTTGTTATCGAACGGGTTTGCCAGCTTCTTTTGTTGCTTTCAGCTAGTTTTCTATAGTTTGGTATTCGCACAGTTCCGTTACCTTTCGCCTCTTTGTTTCTCTCAATTCGGAGCTCCAATCGACTCCTACGTCTACACCATTTTACGTAACAGTGAACCGCTGCGGAAGCTACGAGCCATCCCAGCCAATCCAGCGCTCTGAATGTAATCACGTGACCACGCACCCCGCGAGTCGCTTGCTGCGCCTCACCAGAAGGCACGATGTAAGACACCCTTAAGCTGAGGACACGCAGTACGGCCAATGCTGCGACGCGATCGACCAGATAAAGTTTTATTGGCGCGCGCGGGAGTAAGTAACTTGTGTCGACAGCGACCCCTTCAGCCAGATAACACAACTAAGGAGAGATTAAACAAAAAGGTGTCTTGTTGCCGTCGCACATGGGCGCACGCGCTTTCCGCTCGGCGCGCCTGCTCTGACCTCGACGCACGCTGGCTCGAACACCGCGCCGTAGATTTCTCCGCTTCAATGAGCTCACAAAACTGTTCTTGTCGCCG
>JAZHYW010012725.1:0-128890 GCA_037355805.1 Ixodes ricinus | reverse complement strand
TCCTCCAATAAAGTGCTAATAATGTTCCAAAGTGATGGCAGTGAGTCACTTCATTGCAGAATATATAACTTCACAGTGACCTTGCATGGGTACACATACAGCCAGGGTGGCTCCAAGACAAAATTGCAGCCCATAGCTACCCTGCTGGCTGGGTCACACATTTGTGGACATTATTTGCCCATAAGTACTTTGGGATTTACCCAAAGCACTGCCCCGCTGCTACTGCTTAGCACATGTTTCTGAGGCTCGTGCTATTGGCGACGAGATCAAACTAGGGGGGGGTGCTTTCTCCAGTTCGTTTTCCGCCAGAGGTCCGTGTTTACCCAACAGAAGGCCTGAGGACTTAATGTTGGAGGAGTGCAACAGACTGGATCTCTCATGAAAGCAGTCAGCATATTATACGAGCTTGACCCACTCCAGCCTTTGTGCTCAACAGGTGCTGGACACATGCACGGTGCATGCTGCCTTATTCATGCAGGCTGGAATGGCTACAAAAGAGCCTCCTCAGGCGACGGGAGGATACGAGCCCGAGCCGAACGCTGCTGCAGCTGCTTGGGGTGCGGGCTCCTCCGCAATATTGCAGCTTTTTTATAAGTTGCATCAGTGACACTTACATCTGTTATGGCTTAGGCAATAACTTTATTTTCTGCAATTCTACTAATATAATATTTACAGGCAAAAGAGAAAAAAAGCATAACAGATTATAGCACTGCACGTTACCCTGAAGAGAAGAGTTTTCTGCAATAGGAATGAAAATGGGATTAAAAACACAGATTGACGTCTTCTGCCTTTTCATGTTACAAGGGGCAGTGCAACAATTGTTATAGAGTGAACGAAATATAACATTTCTTTTGAAGTAAATCAGCTCCCACTTAAAAAGAAAACATTTTGAAGGTTGATACACACTGACATCTCTCTGGGTACCACGTTTGGTTCCATCTTCAGGGCTCCCTGCCCTCCCTCCACACCTGTTGACTTTTCAAGGTCCGATTTGGCTAGCAATTGAGACAAGATTGTTTGCCGTAAGAATGATGAGTAGGGTAATGGCAGAGGGAATGGTTATGTTCACTTCAGATAGGTGGTGCCAAAAAAGCTTGTGTACTCCGAATAATGTCACCGTAGTTCCGTTGACCACCAAATATTACCTGCAGGCTACAGATCTAGAGAAATATATATTTTTTATTTTTGTTATTACGCGGTATTTCGGAGGAATTGGCACATTTTCTCTCGCTTGTGCCAAGGCAAACAACATAAAAAATGCAAGCTGCAAATTCTTTAGACGTGAGGATCCCTGCACTGCCCCTTTAATTAATGAGTACAAATGTTTACCGAGCTGTTAGCAAAATGATATGCCCACTGAGAGGGGGGGGGCTGCTTGTTCGAGAAATTTTTCATTGTTTCGAGGGAAGGGGTGTGCTTTGTCAGTGCGCACTGGTTCAGTTTGGCCTTGTTATTGAGTCTCGCTCCTGTCGGAACCCGTAATGCGTGCTATGCCCCCGCCAGCCATTGTTTTGGCCATGTGCTTTGAGTAGGCCCTTTATATTGCTGTACATAGCTAGGTTTGTCACACCTTAGGTAAATTGAAGGTGCTTAGTACAATTTCACAGTTATATAAGGCGGCATAAGTGGATGTCGTGCTGTTAAACAAGTCGGAAAAATTGGCGCGTGCCCACAGAAAGTTCACACCTTCACCGAATGTGCAATGAGCAGGTTAGTTTTACCGTGTAAAATTTGAAGGCATAGTTCTCTTCCCCCAAACAATCGGTAACAAACTTTCGAAAGTCAACAGGGCGTGTTCGCAGACGACTGAGTTAGTGTCGTCTGCTAGCTACACATATCAGGAGATGGCGCCACAAGTTAGTAGCGTCGCTAACTCAGTCGTCTGCGAACACACCCTGTTGATTTTGGAAAGTTTGTCAATCATTTTCATGGAAAGAGAACTATGCCTTGAAATTTCATGTGGTAAAACTGACCTGCTCAGTGCACATTTGGTAATAGTTCTAATTGTCTATGTGCAAGAACCAGTTTTTCCAGGTCATCCTACAGCATCTGATCCACTTGTTTCACCCTATATGTACATGGGTTCCTGGCAATTATGGCATTTATCCTTAAAAAGGCACTAAATCACATCCTGCAATAGTATATTCATGGTTATAACTCAATCTATGGGCTCTAGCGTCCTAAAAAAATCATATTTTTCGCCCACAATATGTGAAGAAACGAAAGCGATAGCTGTAGCATGGTCGTGCAATGTGGGTGGAAGGGTGCCGTCACGTTCCTGAGGACGGAGGTGCGACATGGTTAATTCTCATAGCCATTGTAATTGGCGTCATGGATGCCACTGACGACCGCCATCAGTGATTTGTGAAGTGGGTAAGCGCGGTTGAAGTTTTTAAAATCATCCAACATTATGCGTAGCAACTGGATACTACCAAAGTGGGAATTCGCATCACGTGAGTAATGTTTAGAAAGAAGTATTTCAAGCAGATGTTACGATGGTTCTCCCTTCGTCGCGCAATTCTTGGGGAGATGCCAGGGCTGCTTTTTTCGCTCGCTTCACGTGGCACAGCGGACGGGAAGTCCCGACCTCCCTCTCCTTGTGGCAAGAGGGAAGAAAAAAGTTTTTCCATTCTTTGGGTGCGTGGTGACGACAAGGGAGATATCTCTGCAAAGTGTCGCCCATAAAAGTATAACATTACATTCAAGTGCTGAGTTGTGACCATAATTATACTATTGCAGAAAGTGGTTTACTGCCCCTTAAAGCAATCCTACTGGCTAACAGGTGCTCCTCCTCGGAACACTACTCTGTATTGCCAGGGCACTTCTCCAAGGCGAGAGCAGAAGAATTTGGCAAACTTATGCCTTATAGCTTTGGCATCGCCTGCATGCATGTTCGAGCTGACTTGGCCCACATCTGACAGAGCACTGCCGTCACTACTGTCAGTGCGGCACTGGCCTTTGACTGTCTCGCCCAGGTAGTCCTCGCTGTCGACGTAGCCGACAGGGCAGTAGAGGCGCTCCCCCTTTCTGCCTCGTCGCACACCCTGAGGTAGTTGTGGAGGCTGACGCATGCCCAGACAACCGCCTCCAGTGTCTCGGGACATGCCTGGATCGGTTGTCTGAAGATGCGCCAGCGTGCGACTAGGATCCCAAACGTGTTTTCAATGACCCTTCTCGCTCGAGAGAGCCTGTAGTTGAAGACTTTTTGCAACAACTTCAGGTTCTTTCGAGGAAAAGGGCGCATCAGGTTGGTGAGCAGGGGGAACGCCTCGTCGCCCACAAACACAAATGGCAGCCTTGTCCTGGTACCTGGCAAGGGCCCTGGCGGAGGAGGCCTGCTGTGCCCGAGAGGATGGAGTCTCCCATTTCGGAGTCGCGAAAGACGCCACCATCGCTGTAGCGTCCTGGCTTGCCAACATCTACCAGAGTAAATTTGTAGTTGGCATCACAGCTGGCCATTAACACAATGCTATGAAACCCTTTATAGTTATACGTGTCCGACCCTGCACCAGGGGAGCCTGGATGGCCACATGTTTGCCGTCCAAGGCACCGACGCAGTTGGGGAAATTCCATTGCTGCTCAAACTCGGCTGCGATGCGCTCCCACTGCGCGGTGTTTGGAGCCTAGAAGAAAGGTGACTCAAGTTAAACCACATGGCAACAGTAATTCACAGTAAACAGTTTTCCAAGGCTTAAATATATGTAATGAAAAGACAGCACAGCTTTTCAGAGATATGTCCCCCTGTCAACACTTGTTTTCATGCATGAACGGTAGACTATCAAGATTGCTTCAGTGGCTGCCATTTTAGCGTAAGCTTGTAGGTTGTGCCAACACTATGACCAAATATTAGCTGCATAAAGTATTTATACTGCATCCCAAGTCTTTCTGTAAAAAAATGTCAGCAATATGTCACGCTTGGCCTATCTCGACGCCTAAGGTGTGGGTGGAAGCGTGGATGGCTCTGACAGATAGCCTATGCTACCGTATTTACTCAAGTAATAGCCGCACTATTTATGAACAAGGCCCTTGCATCTACTTCCCCACAGAACACAAATACAGCCAATCATTGCATTGCGCATAAATAACATAGCAAATAACTAGATCGAGAACACGATTCTCCATACAAATGCAATCCTCACAGATGGTATCTTGGCACGAAGACGTTATCTCTGTCCTGTAAACAGCTGGAATCATGCTGTCGAACGCGGTGATTGACAATCGGTGAGCTCCACTGAAAAGCAAACCCTCAGGCTTTCGTCATAAACAGTGCGACTATTACTCGTGTAAATACGGTATATTTTCTGCATCTGGGGCCGCTGCGTGAGCAAGGCTATACAGTCCCTAGAAGGCCCTTAAAAACTCTACACAAAAACACGCTTCTGTTATGTCATGGCATGGTGGTGGCCATAGGCGTAGACCTCGGGGGGGCATCGGGGCTCGTACCCCCCTGGTGAGATCCAAGGGGAAGGCGGGAGGGGGGGGCAGAACCCCCCCCTTCCTTGGATCTCCCCAGGCCCAGGCTATGATCCTTACCGAGACGCTGTTTACGTGCCATGTAACTAGCTTCTAGTAGTTGCATGTAAACAAAATAATGCCCACGTTGCCTTTATTGACAAAATACATGGGAAAGAAATGGCATCCCAGTGTGCTTTCGTTAGCTTGAATCTCCAGTTCTGGCGAAAAGATAACACGCACGCATGCACCCCCCCCCCCTCCCGGGAAATGGAAAGTCTACGCCGCTGGTGGTGGCGCCTCAGGCGCACTTGCAGTCTGGGGTTGTGGGCGGAAGTCATCGTGCGGGACGTGCATTCCTGTGTTGTTTTGAAAGAAACTAGACATAAACCTGCCATCTCGTCAAAACGCTGTGACTGGGGCTGTACCAAAAGAGTCGGGAAAGGTTTGAAGGTCACTCTTCGTGTGTTTTCTGCCTGCTCGGTTTGTCCGAGAACGTTGATAGGTGCCTTGAAAAATAAAAACCAGATGCCGTCGGACAACAATTGCTTGTGCGGGAAGCACTTTGGGTTGAAATCACGGATACTTGTGTTCAATAGATTTATTTATTTTTTTGTTCCAACATGAATGCGGAAAAACCGCCAAGTTGTACAGACCACCTGCAGACAACGTTCAGTGTGTCTTCAAGTTGAAACGGCTGCCTGATCGTTCGAACTGTCGTCTACTCTTTCAAATGTTTCTGCTTGCTGTCTGTTCGCTCAAACGACAGCGGCCCGTGATAAGAAGTAAGTGCAGGCCTCAAAAGACTCTTAGTTTTGAAGGTGGGTTGGTGTATGCAAGCTCGGTGTAATAGTAAATACAAGGAGATGTTGATCATTGTTACCAGTGGCCATAACCGACTTGTTATGCCTGATTAACTTAGTCTGATTTTGCTTGAGATTTTCAGTATCGACGTCAACCATCTCGGCAACGGTCCACACTTTTGCAGCCCAAGTGACGTCGTAACTGAAAACAGCGAGCAGAAAATCATCATGCGAATCAGGCTTTAGCGCCCATTTTGCAGCATCCACGTGGAATGAATCACCGCATGTCACATTATTCACATGACGTTTTGCGGCGTAACTGTTATGTCCGAGCAGCCGTCGCCGGCTGTCAAAGGATTTAATGAAAGCAAGAACCCATAAGGGCTAAACGATCAGTTCGGTAGGCAGTTTAAAACATAAACACGAGCGAGCGCGCATCCTGGCACGCGCTCCAGATCAGGGCCACACCCGAGGTTAGTGGCGATGATGATAGTGCCACACCCATGGTCAGTGGCGATGATGATAGTCTTACATTGCCGACACATCAGTAACAAGCCTCGTTAATTTCGCTGAGGCCGCTTAAGTAATCAGACATTGCCAGGAAGACGTGGAATCAACAATTCTAACGCGGAAAAAAGAGCACAGGGACTCGCACTGACGCCGACAAAAAAGCCTTCCAATGGTTTGTTTATGGGTGACGGCGAGTTTCTTGCTTACAGTGCATCGCCATTGCGCGGCTCTGGTGGCATCGGCTAGGGGCGCTCCGGTTTGTTCGTAAACATGAGTATCTATATAAGAGACTCCTGCGGGGGTCGGCTTAACCTAAACGACTAAACGATTACAGGTGTCTAAACACAGTGTTGGTCAGAGACATTTACTCATTTCCAAGCATTCCCTCATTGATGTACACCCTTGAAAACATGACTGTTTTCATAACCGACTGCAGCCCGGGCCTCATTCAAATCAAAGTTCACGCGCAGCTCCCGTACAAAAGACTGCATTGATTTGCAATAGGGGGCTGCTTGAATTCACTCGCCTTCCCTTTGGCTTATGGAACTCGCTATTGCCAACTCTGCCCTGACCCCTCCAAACTGAAATGCTTTGCTTATTTAGAGGTATTATACTATATGAACGTATCAGGAGGGAAGCAGTATTGCTTTGCAGAGGTGTGCATGAACACTGGATTAGGGTGGAACACAGCAACATCAATATGAGTCCCAGTTAGGAATGTTGACATCAGAACTATATTAGCAGACGTCACCCCACCATTTGATGGCTGAATTCAGTGAACATAGTATGCATATCAAGAAATAGATATGCCTAGCCACGACAAGGAACTGATCAGCACATAGTTCAAAAATATTAAATCAGCAAAGAACAGTTATTCATGACATAAAAGAAACAAATGTTTGCACCATTCCACTCTTGGTATGACAGTACAGCTGTCCGTCTTTCCCTCGCAGTCCATGCTCGAAGATTGTAAGTAGGGTTTCACGGTTTCGGGGTTTATTTTTCTTCGAATTCGAGTCTTCTTTCGGAATATATTTCTCACCCACACAGTCAGTGTTTTTGGGTGTAAATTGCTGGGGTCATGCAAAAAGTCTCCTTTCATTAGGGCTTATTTTGAGGAAAGTATTATGCGAATACATGTTATTCCTCACAGAATCATAAAACTTACACCTTAAAAAGCAAAAATGGGATACTTGCAGGGCGGTAAAGTGGCTCCAAAACCTTATGCAGGGCTTTGCAAGTCTCTTGGATCACTTCGCTTGCTGTTGTCCGTCCAATCCGGTAACTCGCAGCGCAAATCACCTGCGAACCTCCGTGAGCAAGGTACCTGAAACATTACCAAGCAATAGTACCACATACAAATGTAAAGTGACTCCTTACAACTGCTGAAACAGTAGTCACATCATGGTCATTTATAACAAGGTACTTTTTTTCTGCCACTGCTTTTCTTAAAGTAGATATCGACCCATTAACAACACTGAAATAACTCTATAATAGCGAGCAATATTTTTTACTCCATAAAGCTATCCGATACTTTTCTGAGCATGCCAGTGCAAAGCGGTGAAGCTTCATGTGCGAGCCAATGCTGTACTGTGAAGCATCACGCAAAGGCACTGGTGCGAGGCGGTGAAGCTCTACGAAATAGCACAAGGCAACTGCCATGGCTTGGAGACATGGCAGTTGCCTTTCAGACATTTCTATATTTGCGGCAGTTGAAGGTGGAGAGGTGTTGATTATACTACAAAAATGAATAAGATGTATAAAGTATAGGCCTAATTTCAAATTAATGGCAAGACCCTCCTTTGTAACAGAACTCTAGTCATCACAGTAGATGAGTTTTGACATACCTGATTGTCAGGCTCAACCTTTCCGCTGGGGAAATCGGCTTCCTCCAGAAAGTTGTCTTTTTCTGGAGAAGTGGGCCAACCAATGAGAGAAGGTGGTCAAATCTGTAGACAAAACAGATTTAGTAACTCACGAATACATTATTCACTACTTTGCTCTCAGCGGGATCTGTCCAACTCGTCGAAAGCCAACTCGTCGACGGCCCATCCGGGCAATTAGGGCAATTCGTCGAAGGGCAACTTGTCGAAAGGGGAAATCGGTCGAACAGCGATTCGTCGAATGGGTTGAATGACGGTCCGAGGTCAAAGTTTGTGGCTTTTTTTATCTTTTGACCTAAATTTTTATTCGCGTTTAGACTAGGGACAGCGCCCTTGTTAAGTTACAAAATTGAACGAAAAATTAGAAGAGGGCAAAGATAGGAGAGAACTTTTAGACAAGTTGAAAGATGTGTCATCTCATGATAGTCCTTTTGATACGTTTCTTTATTACTTATTTTGTAAGGAGCCGCCGCAGACTGTCGCCGCAAAGCGGCGTCAACTGATGTGCTGGGTAGGTTAACACGCGCCCCAGTGACACAACAGCAATGTAGTGACCGTGCCCCACTGCACCGTGAAAGTGGTGAAAGTGGCAAGTTGTTACCTTTGACAAGAGAGAGAAGACTAGAGGTCATTTTTTTAAAGAGCGCCGATTGTATACATTTTTTTTACGAAAGACAGAACACAGATTATTATAAGGCAGTATTTGCTTTAAAATTTAAGGACAAAATTTACATATCTGGCTTTAAAAAGTGGTGACAAGTTGGCCCCTTCGACGAGTTTTCCTTCGACGAGTTGCC
Organism: Ixodes ricinus; assembly: GCA_037355805.1. Taxonomy (NCBI): domain Eukaryota; kingdom Metazoa; phylum Arthropoda; class Arachnida; order Ixodida; family Ixodidae; genus Ixodes; species Ixodes ricinus. The sequence continues at coordinate 120,445 of JAZHYW010012725.1, read as the reverse complement.
CTACGACGAATGGGCCTATTGGACGAATGGGCCGCCGACAAGTTGGCCGTCGACGAGTTGGCTTTCGACGAGTTGGCCTAGACCCGTCTCCACATGAATGCTTTGACATGAATGAATCAGCAACATTTCATCATTGCTATAAGGAATGCCATGAAGCTCTGAATAGTTGGGTGAAATTTCCACCCAAAATATCTTCACAATTTGTTCTCTTGTGTAATAATTTACTAAAGAGTAAGGACTCCCCCAAGCCCCATAAAAAGAGCTACAATAATACCTCAAGTGCAACAATTGTAATATCTCGAGATATCCCCTAACCTTTTCTCCATTTTTGCAAAAGCACCAAAGGATATAACTCTTGGAAATAACACAAGCCAAAAGACCCCTGCAATAAAGGGCCAACATTTTCCATGTTTGTCGTCTTGACATATTTGCAATATTTGCCGGGGCTTCATTCGCACAATTCAAAACAGCTCGAAGACAACATTCAGTAGACCAAGAGAGCTTCGGTACTAGGTCTAATCTAGCGTCCATGAAAAGAACAGCTGCTGTTCCATGTTGGTACAAACGGTGGCCATGGGAGCAATAAACCATAATACAGCTAAACAAATGGGCCAAAACCCTGTAGTGAGTTCACTGCATAGTGCGTGTTTTGTGTAGTGAAGAAAGTCATTAACAGTGTACTGACACAGTAAGCAAAAACGAAACATCAAATGTTTTTTACTGCATAAAAGTTGATTTGTAGAATATAATAATGCGAAGTAAAGTAGATTATTCATTAGATTTGGCACTGGATATACACGCTCATGAGAAAATGAGTAGCTGCACCTTACTGATGCCATATTCATGGTGTGTCGTATGCTATGCACAGAAGAGCACATATGTATACAAACGTAAAGACCGCCACTGACCAGTCGCTGGGGGTTAAAAGCAAGACAGAGTAACTGCTGGTAACAACATGACATGTAATTGCCGGTGTCCCGGAAATCACTTCGGATGAATCTTCCCAGCTGACTGGTGACAGGAGGATTTGAATGCAACAAGGGCCGATGAGCTTTTTCCCGTATCTGCCGGTTTTGCGGTGAGCTACTCTCCGGTGAGCTTTTCTCCGCCACCCCTCTACTGCATCTGATATCGTGCCGTCTGGACTAACTCTAGACACTCCGAATTTTTAAAAACACAGGTGGCTCCGTGGCCCAACGGCTCGCAGGGAGCCACACTTCTTAAGTAAATGTTAAGATACACACCTCTGCCTCGTCATCCGGAAATATTGGTAGAAGTCTTCCCCATTGTCCAGCCTCATGTCACGAACGAGGTGGTGGTACTCCCCGAAGGTTTCCCGGGAGCGAAGAAGATTTCGCACCCACTCGTGGCAGGGATGTCGTCGACGCAGGAGGAGCATCATCGCGGCGGTGGATCGGGCAATTAGGGGCCAATTAGACTCGTTGCCCGCCCGTGCCACATACCCGCGAACGCACTCGACGAACAAATTCTCTAGTTGCTCGCTTTCGAGCAGAGCCGCAGCCATATCCGCGCTACCGCGGGACGCCGCCATGTTTGTTTGGGTTGCTCAACGAGCTCCATTGCTATTGGTTGAGCGAATGCGCCGATAGCAAGCTTTTATTGGTTGTTGACTGCGGTCGGCCGCGTTGCAACGCAACTGTGCGTACAAGCTTCGCGCGTACGCGCTGCGCAACGCACCGCAACGCCTTTCCGCTGGTGAGACGCACGCGTCCAAGCGCTGAGTGTGCGTATGGCCCTTCAGAGCTGCCAGCTGCTGCCGCCGACTGCAACAGACAAAGACAGGCGCGCGCGGAGACCGCCCGCTCGCAGCGCCTGCGTAGCGGATGCGCCTGTCCCTATTACACGTGACCTGCGAGAGACGCGGAAGTTTCCCCGCCGACCCCACCCAAACTTCTTCCGCGGAGTTTGGCGGAGATCGGAACGGTCCACAAGTTTTTAAACCGCGCGGATCCGTACTGGAACCGCTCCGATCGGTTATTTTCATTGCGGGGACATTCATTTACAGAGCGGCAATGGCCCACATGCACCCAAAGTATCTTTCAGAGAAACGCCCTCGATGTCTGAACCTTTCGGGACGACCGTATACACTTTAATTCGCAAAACGTATGCGACTCCGTTGAAGCTAGAGAGAAAGCATGCACGCTACGACGAACAGCCTGGGCTTCCAAGAACGAAAGCGAACGGCAGATATATCTGAACTACGCTCGCGGATGCTTTTTGTCGCCTCTTCGTGAACCAATAATAATGACTGCGCCACAGCGGTAAGGCCAATAGCAGCCGGCGGAAACTTCCTATACCTCCCATTGGGACTCCAGTTGCAGACGGCAGCGCAAATCTCCCCTAACGGGCGTTGGGTTTCTCCAAAAACAATAAGAAATAAACAAAACATTACGCGCGCCCTCGTCGCTGGCAACCGCTTCGTTATGGGCGAGGTGAGAGAAGCGTTGTCCCTCCTCTCCCACTCGCTCTCACCCTCGGCGACAAGAGGATGCGAGTTCGTTCGGAGTTCGGAGCAGCCTCCCCAACTCAACGAACAGATGCATCCTATTGTCGCTGACGTTGAAGAAAGAGGGAACTGCTCACATTGCCGCCGTCTCGTTCTTCTACAAAACAAAGTAATGGCAATATATTTTTTATTAAAAAAGCGCTGTGGCTAGCGCTACGTCCGGACGGAGCACTGAAACGCGTATACCTAACCCTCCCCCCGCCCTCCTCTCTCTCCCCCGTGAACCTTGGGAAGGCGAGATTTGGACGTAACTTGGGTTACGTCGGACGTAACGCTAGACACTTCGTTAAAAGTGTGTTTACCTTCTTCTGCGAATGTCCGACGCTTCCAGAAACAGTTGCACTTCACTTTGCGTCGCTCGATTGAGATCGGCTCGGCAACCCAGTGCATGTTCAGCGACAGCCGCTTCTCGTTGATATCGATCAATCAATGAATGCAAAGTGCGCCCGGCCCGTTGGTGTTCCGCGGCTTAAGATGGGCGCACATCGCCAGTCTGAGCACTATAGTCCACACATGCTTTTGCCAGTTCTACTTTTTATTAGGCACGCTCTTTATACCCAGGAAAAAAAACGTTCACATCACGGCACAACAAAGTAACGAAATCTACACGAAACACTGCTCTTCAAGTATGCAGACCTGCAATGACACACAACTTTGCAGCATTTAGCGACAGTGATTCGATCGCCGCGGTCTCTCGCTTAGGTACCTTCTGCGGCACGAGCTGCTCCACCGCGCACGTGCCTGCCGAGCTGCGGTGCACTAGCACCGATCCCCACACCGCCCCCCCCCCCATAAACGCACCTGTCCCTTCTGGCCTTCTACAGTAACTCTGCCATAGATGAAGCATGCACCAGCAGAGTTTTCACGGCAATCCGAAACTGTATAACCAAAGAAGCAAAGCAGCCCCCTGTCTTTACCTTTCGTCACTCGGGAACCCAAAGGACATGGCAGAGCTGTTGCTACCGGAATTCGAGCACCACTGAGTCGAGCAATAGACAAGGTGCCGTTTGCTCGGCGTACTGGTGGGCGAAATAACACCGATAACCAAAAGGCCGACGCCACTGCCCGCAAACGAAAACCACCACCGCACCGCTGGCACAGGCGCCGTCGAGCAGCCGACGCAGCCGCAGACCGCGGCAGCCAACGCGCAACTGTTCTCAACGGTCAAAATACAAAAAAAAAATCGACCAATGAGGTAAGTATGAGGGCGAAACTTTAGCTAACCAAAATATTTGCTTCACCTTACCAGTCATGTTTTTTTTTTGTTTTTTTTAATCTGTAAACAGCACCAATAATATGTGTCTAATCCTATTAAATTGATTTTTCCGGAGTAAACCGGAAGTGCTTTATAGAGTATCAACGGATAGAGACTGAAAAATAGTTTCAGTACTTGGACCAGGTAGCCGCCTTCTCTTGTCCTACCGAGATGCCGAGCCACTGAAGCGGGCGTTGACGAGTCCCCACAACGGCCTATGCTGGGGGAAGGACACAGTAACACTTAAAATGGTAATAACCTGTCCTGCTGTGGAAATGATGAAGTCAAAGCGAACGGAATAAGAGGGGACAAAAACTGAAGGGCAGTTATGGCGGCGCCCATGTACAGCTGCTGTAAAGCGTCTGACGCTTTACAGCAACATTGCATGAAAGGCGCCGCCACCTTGCCGCTCAATTTTGTCCCCTCTTATTCCGTTCGCTTATTTTCAGCATTTCTAGCAGGGTTAGGTTATTACCATTTTAAGAAATGTTTTGTGTCCTTCCCCAGCATAGATTGTTGTGGGGCTCGTCAACGCCGGCAGTTTAGAGGAAGAACTGACATATAACGTGTCTGGCGCGTGTGTAAACCGTCTTAGGCGCTTTCACACGCGCAATTACTACAGCGATTGCGATCTTCGCAATTACGTTTGCCTGAAACGCGTGGTGGAGCACTGGGTGGGTCCTCGCGCCGGTATGGCACTGGCTGCGGTGCCTGTTGGGTGTAAAACGGATTATAGGCTGTACGAGGCACTGATCGGCGGCCTATGGGGGTAGAAACGTATAAACCTTCTGGCCCAAACCTCTCGGACCGAGTCAGGAGCGTTCTAGTATTGCAGCGCGGGGTTTCCGACAATGAGTGCATCGCTCTAAAGAATGCTTCGGCTGCATATGCAGTTAAGCCTTCGGCATTTTATGCAAAGCACTCGTACATCAATCGCCGTACTTCAGTTCTACTCACCTGCCATGTAGAGTACTTTCGCGTCGTAGAACCCTCCTTTTGTTCGCGCGTCTCCGGCCCAGAGACCTGGTACACCTTGTCGTCTTCAACTACACCGCTAAAGTTCCTTGCATAGTCGGAACTCACGACAGACTGGGTCTTGTCGAGGAGAAATTCTACTAAAACATAAGACATTGTAGAGCCCGGGCTGGATCGACAGGGTGGCTGTCATGTTCCTCCGAGGGGACGAGGGCAGGTCGAAAGACGAAGCGACACATAAGTAGACGAATGAAAATCAATTTACTCACAAGCACAAAAAAAAAAAGAAGAAGCGAATGAAACTAAAATAGAGTGATTAAATATCTACAGTTACTACAGTCAGTTTCGGTCGTCTTTAAATGGGAGCTGAGAACACTCACAGTCTCGAGCGCCGATCTTGCTTGGGACGGAACCGGGCTTTGTTCTTCGATGTCACGGGTGTGGGTCCAAGCTTGCTAGGAGCTCTGGGCCGCCCAGCAGCCGATTCGATGATGTCGCTTGACCAACCAGGTACGCGGCCTGGGTTGACAGGAACGTTGCGAGGCCGCCCCTTCGTGTCCGTCTTCGAGCTCAAAATCCACTGCTCCGAGCTTCTGGTGCGAGCAGCAAGCACGACGTCGCTCCGGCTCGATGGTGGCGAAAAGACCTGGAGCCAAGCCAGGGTTCACCAGGTGCGAAGCCTGGTCCGCCGGGAGCGTTGGCGGGTCACCTGCCGCCCTTCAGGTTCAGTCGTCGAATGTCCGCTCGAGACACACACCTCGTGCTCTCCGCTTGTCTTCAGCTCGCCGTGCTCCTTTTCTTCTTCTTCACCTTGTTGTCACTCCAAGAACGTGACAGTGGCACAAGCGCGCAAACAAAACGAGTTGAGAGCGATCGTTCATGGAAGCTCGGCGAAGCTTCTATCGGCGAAGCGAAAGTGGCGAAAGTAGAAAGTGGCGCGTTTGGCGTGCTCGGCATGTTAGGCGTTTCGGCGGGCTTCTGATCAGGGTTGTCGGGTGCCCTGCTTGTCATATCTCTAACATCAGCGGTTTTATGGGCTCACGTTCCGAAATCGTTTTCTCGCGCATAGATTCTTTTTTGTATTCATAGATTTGACGAAATAGTGGTATCCGAACGAATTTTACGTCCTTTGACTGTACGTCTGTCTGCACGTCAAAGCTTTTTGACGTACAGTCAGAGACAATCGATGTACAATCAGAATGGCCACCAAGAAATCTTGACGGCATTTCGCGGCGGCCGACTGCCACCAGGAAACCATCAGAAAGCCGACAAGCGGAGTCTGACTGGTGTTTGACTGTCGGTCAGAGTAACTGGTTGGCCAATCAGACGTGCTTGACGTACGATCAGGCACAGTCAGGTGTCCACTAGAAAACATCGACTGCCAGACAGGGTTACATTGATGGATTTTTTCGTTCGGGCTGGTTCGGACTAAAGTCAATGGATCCTGGGAAAGTAGCGCCATTGCCTTCCCTGCCTGCTAGCCGAACGTAAACAAATACTAGCATACAAACGACCAAAACCTCGCAAGGAGATTGGCTAATCCGTCTCCGTTGCTATGGCGTTCACCATTTTGGCCCCTTAAATTCTTTGAAGCTTCGAGAGGGTTGTTCTAATCCAGTCGCCCCAAGATCACCATGGAGCATCATATACTCCGTTCACCCTTAAGCTGAGACAGAAGCTCCGCCTTCAGGGAGCGCTCGCTGGCTTCCGCGGTTAGGGGTGCCTAGATGTCTGTCTGTCTCAGGGTGAAGACATCCATTGTTACACGGAATGTTCAGCGCGTGATGCTCTCGCGCACTGGGTGCGTGACTTGGGCGCTAAAATGGCAGTCTCTTCATTAGCCAAAGCTACGCGCTCGAGCTGATTGACACCGGATTGCGCGTACTTCAAAATGCATAAAAAAATGATAGGGCGTAAAAATGGCTGAGATGTCATCACTCAAGCAAAAGCGCGCGTGTGTATGAAGGCACTCTATCCGCGGTATTTTAGTTGCGCGTGCCTGCGGGGTCACACTTGAGCACCGTGCACTTGAGTTAGCAAGTGCAGAAAGCTCGCGCTGAAGGCGGAGCTTCTAGTCTCTGCTTAGGGGTGAACAGAGTATAGTACTAAAAACAATCCTCACCTCCCCCCACCAAAAAAAAAAAAAAGAAAAAGAAAAAAAAACGTTTTTGGTACTGTGTATGCAAATCAATTATCAATCATGCTTATCTCAAAAAATAGTCAGAGTGCAGGCGAGCTGGTGTAAGTTGAACATGATTGTAAACCTGAGACTGGGGCAGAAAGAGAACACAACAGAAGGTAGAAAAGAGGAGGCAACGTCTCAAACTCAGCTGCAAAGTTTATTTCGTACACGCCTTTTTATACCACAATTCCAACGCCGTCTCTACAAAAAAAGAAAGAAAAAAACAAAAAACCTACCTACCTTTTGTTGTGTTCTCCTTCTGCCCCAGTCTCAGGTTTACAATCATGTTCATGCTTATCTCTACCGATCTCACATAATTATATTTTTCTTCTTGGGTATTTCAAAGCAGGAAATTTATTTTTCAATGCCTCCAAGCACCGACACCGCATGTGGTGGTGCAGCGAAGGTGTAAGCTTTTTTCCCGATGGGTGGGTAGCAAAATTTCAATATACAAGAAACGTGTCCATAAAGCTACCCGTCAACATCGAATTTAGACCGGCTCACCAAGAATAGACAGGTCAAGGAGAAATCGCTCATTTTATGACCGAAAATGGTGAGCCTACGGTGACCTTGACGCTGCTTTCCCACTTTTCAGTTACTTTAGTTGAGCCATTGCGTCGGCTGCGTCCACAGCAATCAAAACGACCACAAGAACAAATTCATTGGTACAACCGTAACTAACGATTGCATCTCGTAGGTACAACTTGCATTGCTAGCTGTGTTGTGTACAACAAAATGTTTTCCTGGTACTTTGTCGTTGCTTTCGTTTCCATTGCTGTGAACGAAACCGTCGGATATATACTAACCAGACATTAATTTGACAAACGAAGCGGCAGATCAGCAGCAGCTCAGCAGGGTTGGCCCTTGACCTCCCAGAATGCTAATAGAAAGTAAGCCAGAGTGCAAAATATCTTGTTGCTCAGTGGCTCAGTGTCTGTGCTGAAGTTCTTTCCAAGCCCCAAGCCAGTCAACCGTGTTGTCAAGGAGCTACAGTCTAGGGTCTCTTGTAGGTGTGACAGACTTTTGCACTGGGTTTCGCAGTCTCTTCTCTTTCATCGTAGTCTCAACATCGACGATGGTCCACCATCTGGCAATCAGCCGGATGAAATATGCAGCCTCCAGGCTGTATTGAATGCCGAGATGCTCACCAAGTGCTCTTAGGGCTTGAACAACGTAGTCATTGAAAATTTTCAGGACCGATTTCACGCTTTGGTGTTCAAGATTTGACGGATATAATAATGCCTTGGAACTGAGTTACTAGCCGAACCTCGCCAGCTTGTCACTCCCAGGAAGCTTTAAGTTTCGCAGGGCGTCCAACGAAGCTATTTGCAGTGATGGCAGCAGATGCTGATCCCATGTGTTTGAGGCTTGGAAATATAACAACATTTTTAAACTTATTTTGGTTCAACCAGTTGTTTCGAATGCATTTTAACAGGCGCACGGGATACACAAAGAAAAAGAGCGGACGGGGTTTTGTCTCCTGGTTGACCGTTAACCATCAGGAGCTCGGCAGGGTCAGAAAACTGCGACGTCATGTTTCGGTTTATGGCATTGTTTTTGTTACAACAGCGATTATTGTAAACCCTAAGCTTTCTAGTCTTAATTTGTTTCTTCAGGAAACAGTGTAGCTGCCTTGCGTCAATTTTGAAAACAAGAAGGATTGGAACTACATCTTTGTTTGATAAGAGTAAACTCTGAACCATAAAGACATGACCTGTTCGTGAAACTTTGCATGAATTGGCAGAGCCTCCTCTAATGTTTTTACCTTGTAGTCAATGTACGGTTTGAAGCGTACAGTCCGCGTCAAAATGAGCTGGCTCGACGGAACGACGGCCAGAGCTGCGAAAATTTCGCATGGGGAGCCCCTGTCGCGATAAGCCGTTGAGAATGAGGCCAGAATGGGCTGCTGCGATTTAATGCACGGGGGAGGTTGGTAGTAATGATAAGCCGTATGTATAAGTGTTCAACTAGCCAACAACAACTAATAGTTAAAAAATAAGGCTCCTATCCACGCTGTGAAGGAGGTTGGACGGCGAAGCTGTGGTATTACCTGCAACGATTGGCCACTGCACTGTAGGCCCTTTTTATGGCAAACACCACCAGGTGGTGCTCCAGTCTTTGAGGTCCAGAGGACTTCCGGTATATAAAAAAATGAACAAGGGCCACCTTAACACCGCTGCTTCAAATGTGGATGAAACGTTTAACCACCAATTCTCCAGGTGAACGCCAAAAGAACGAAGGAGTGCGAGATCTGTTAAAATATTTCGAGTATTCTTGTAAACCAACTTACCTCCTCCAAGATGTAATATTGTAAAGACGAAGGCACCTCGTTAAATCTTGAACTTTGTTGTCCGTTTAGCATTTATGCTTTCTAGCAGTGGTGACATAAGCAAGCTCAACAGGCTTGCAAAGACGGTGCGACCTGGAAGTCACCAGGGCCTCAAGCGGTAGTTTATGTTTGTAAACAGCAAAAGGGTTTATACCAACTGATTGACGAAAGAAAAGTAAATTCACTGTACCAAAAATGTTTTATATATGAAAGACTTCGTACGATGCCGTTGCCGCGGCAGCTTTGGAATCCGCAATCTTTACCGAGATATGCATGCGTGGAGTGCTACGTCCTTCGCATTGTTAAGGCCTGTCCAAACAGGCTACTACAAACCACACGACTCCTGCAAAAGTCGTCAAAATTGAGACCGTCCGGTAGTCGTCTTTCGAATCTCTGTTTGGACACCGGCCAAGCCAAATTCACGACTTGCCTCCTCGCCTCCTCCACTTGTCGTTGACGTCGTTGCTCGTCAGACTTGACGTCACACGCCACCTGCCAATGGTATGCCTAATGCCTGTCTATCTCCCGCGGCTCGCTGAAGTCGCTGACCTTGCTACCGCCGTCACCTCGTGCAGGAAGGCCAAAGAGTCCGTCCGGCTTCGGGTGGATTTGGGAGATTCCTTCGTCGAAGCGCGTTTCGGCCGCCTCGGCTCAGCTTTTTTCCGTCAAAATCCACGCTCGTAGCTCGAAAAAATTAATAAAGTGCAGTGCGCTAAAGGGAGACTTTTAGTTGTATGTAGAAACACTGAGAACTTAAGATATATAGCATTTATTTTATTAAATTTCAAACCAACCACGTTTGTTTGTCTATACGAGGGTACGTTAGGAACAAGAGCCGCGAGAATCCGATCCAATCCACAGAACTGCTGGACGCTGACACGACCTTGTACACGACGCGGGCAAGCGCGGGCTCGCCTGGCTTGCCCCCTCACACTCGAGTCTTCCCTTTCCCATTTTCGGGACTTCCAAAGCGGCGGAGGCCTTGAGCGATTGACCGACAGCCAGGAGAGCGTGTGAGTGGCTCTCCGGACCCACGTGATGAGCAGAGCAAGGCCGCCGTGGAGGAAGCGAGGGGAGATTTAGCGGGGGACGCTTCCCCGGCAGCTTTGACGGGAGGGAAGTTTCCCTCCGACGGCCGGAAGCGCAGCGCAGCAACGATTTGCAGGAGTCGTAGTGTTGTAGCATCCTGTTTGGACACCCCTTTAGCGGGTTAGTGATGTCGCTCCAAACTTCGTATTCTGCCGTTGCCGCGGCAGCTTATCCAACCGAAATCTTTACCGAGAAACGCATGCGGGGAGCGCTACGTAAATGCCATCTATCACGTGGTTTTAACGCTTTTTTGTTGTTTTCTTATTGAAACAAGTGTCGAAACCACATCATAAGAGATAAGGCGAGTGCGAGCGGTGATAAGGCCGGGCGATGGTTTTCTATGTGCTATTCTGTCGACTACTGTTCTGTCGACAGACACGAAAAAACCCGACCAACGAGTCATATACAGCTTCGCTGTATAAAACACGAATGGCGTGGTGATGCATCAAAACCAACAGCCGGCCACGAAACGAGAGGCGTCAAGTTCACCCTACGGATGCGCGACTTACCATATCTACCAACCCCCTTCATGCATGAAGCCGCGGCTCTCCGTTCCAACCTCGCTCCCAGCGGCTTATCGCGAGAGCGGCACACGTGCGGGATTTTCGAAGCCCCCGGCCGGCGTTACGACGAGCCAGCTCTATTTGATGCCGACTGCACCTCATCCAACATCAAAGTTGGAACTTTTTCATTATCTTGAAAACGCGTTTTTTAAATGTAGGCAAGCAGTCCATCGTATTTTTCTGTAGAATTATCCAGCTACTGGTTGGTTTTTTGTTTCTAGAAGGATCGTGTAAGTATGATGAGTAAGGAACTTATATGCTTGTACGCATGGGGTAAACTTGTATGAAGAAGGCTTGAAAGAATTAGATAATCTGATGTGGGTTTTGGCTTGTTTCTGAGCAGCGCATTCACTTTTCATAAAAATGTCAGTGCATCTGCGTTGTCTTGAACCTCGTTGTTTTCCTGAGGTAGTCTAGTAAGGCCAATATGGGTGTTAAAACTGCATCTTTCTTTGTGGCGCTGCCGGTGGGTGTGCGTGATATACGAAACTTTCGAATGATTTCAAGCAGGTCAACCAGTATGGCACGTCCTCCAGAGTGTTCGGTATAAAAACGTCGTGTAAAAGTTTTGTTTTTATTTCTTAGCGATACTTCAGCACTTCAGTGACACTTAGAGTACTTCAGCTGCAAACACTGTCAGGGGCTTGATTGATGTTTACGAATCTTACATGCTGTTTTGAATACGGTTCTAGAAGTTGAAAATGTGTGCGTCTTGCGTTTGGTATATGCGTTTATTATATGACAGCTTCTTTTTCTTGGTGGCTTTTTTGCCTTCTTCTTCAGTAGTTGTGTCAGTGGTTGTTTTTGAATTAGACCGGTGGTATTGGAGGCAAAAACTGATGCAACAGCATGCTTCAAAAGTCTTGGTGTGTCAAGGGGGGCCTGGTGGATTGTTCCCGTTCTGGTGTCAGTGTACTCTGTTGATGTGGCGACGAATCTTTCTTCAAAGTGTGCTGCACATAGCTAATTAAAGAAAGGGGATTTGACTGTTTCATGTGATTGCTACTTTGGTTACCTGGGTAACATTTAAAATAAATATTTTATCGTATCAATGAGCAAAGCAAAATGAGCAGTTACTAGTCATCTGCTACACTGCTAGTTCTGTTCAGGGGAGATATTTGTAAGGATACCTGCAGAACAAAAATCGATTAATTATATAAGTGCTACTGACATATCTTAAATACTGTTGTTGCAAAACTGTTCATGTTTCTGCTGGTCTCGATTGCATTGCATCAAAGGGCAATGTAAAGAAATAGCCTGCGACTTCAGCACCGGTAAAAGCTAAGATTTAGTTCTAGCGGGCTTTTTCAGAACTGAAAGTAAAAAAATTATAAAGACATACGCAACCCGTAAGGTGAAACACCGCCACAGCTGAGGTGGGACGTGAGAGCCGCTAAGGTGTCATTTCTGAGAAGATGGACTAAATCAACGTTAAAGGTACAAGCGCGCAGCGTAAGAGTCCGCATAGGCGTTTCGTACTAAACCGCGTAACACACTGGACTTAAATTCTATAGCATTTTGGAACTAATGAGGTTATACTAACTGGAGAGCATCTCAGCTGTCTGCGTAAGAGGGGAGCGTGTTTTCGTACGTTACTCCGGTACAAATTCTTACACGTGCTAAACGAAAAGCGTCAAATAAACAGGGACAAGGAAGTAGACAAGACGAAGTGCACTTACGAGTAAAAGTTTTTGAAGCAAACACGCACTTTTATTACCATCTTTCTGGGTTTTCGTTTAGATAATAAAACTCTGTCTTTGACGGGTCACTAAAGCACTTGATTTTTCCCTGCCTTTTGATACAGAATGCATCGTAAAATTCAAAGGCTGTTTTATCTGCGTATCCCCCGAGAACTGTTGTCTGTAGCTAATTTAGGGTCACATGGGAGAGTATCCCAATGCACTGCCCGATTGCTCGGCGGGGCCTGTTTTACTGACCTTGCATATTATCTTGCTACCATAGCATGACCATGCATGACCATACATTCTATCATGAATGCTTGTTTTCTTGTTATCAGCGGCCCGTGGAATGTTTTGGCGGAGTGCTGAAAATGGCCCGCGTCAGAAATGGAGCGCGGTCGATGGCACAAAACCGCGAAGTGTCCCACTAACAGCTATCGGTGTGAAAAGCAATGACGATCAAGACGATACAGGCAACTACACTTCAATTTGGTAAAAACAATATTGGTGTCCCCAATCTCGAGGCAGGTTTATTTGCAGAAAGTTCTGCCAGATGTGTGGAATAAAAAGAAGAAGACAAAATGGAAGATTTCGATTGACTTTGTCGTTTCACTGGCGCGTTTTTTTTATTTATTTATTCGTTTCGAAGTTGAAATGCAAAATCTCCAGACAAGTTCTAGGCAAATGTATTGTGGATGCTTCAGAGTGCGAGATGATGAAGATTATTTTTTGTCACGTTTAAATAGGTTACGTATAAATACGACGACGAGTAACTATGCCCGTTCAAACATCATCATGTTAATGCATCATAACAACGGCTGTCTGCAAACCCGTCACAGAAAATATTCGTGGTTCGAATGCCGCGAGCCAAGTTTTCTTCATGAACTCGTTGCCATGCGGCATTCGAAGCACGGATTTCGCGGTGACTCGCGTTCAAATCTGTATGCAGACTGTCTTATGTATGATGTATGATATAAGAACCTTTTCATGGCAAACGACATCATTCGGTGCTCCGAGCCTTCACGTCCCAGAGAACGTCTGATTTATAAAAATGAAACCCGTTTACAACTCCCTGTAACGCCGAGTAGGAGCGCAGCTCTTGAGGAGGAGGAGGAGGAAGGCTACTGAGGTGAGGGTATACCTCAATACCTCCTAGAAGACAAGGCCGTAGCGCTCTTCTCGTGACGTCTCGAAGGAAGGCCATCAGGGGCGCGCGGCGAAGCGAAGGCAGCGCGCGTGGATCGACCGTCGTAACGCGCTTTTAGTACCATACGCGTGTCTTATTAAGCTAAAATGAAAGCTGCACATAGCAACGGTCTCGAAAATATTTTATTACGCGGGCAAAATATTACACCGCTAAATAATCAGGATGAAATGGTACGGGGTGGGCGTATACGAGAAAACATTGAGCCACGCGATAATGGCTGTAGGAATGCATATTTTACACAGAAATACTTCGACAAAATGGCGAGACACGCAGTGATCGGACACAGCAAAACAAATCACAGTTAAAAATCAGGCAGACGCAGTCAACGCGGACACGGCTGAGACAAGTGTCACGATCATGTAAGCGATGTTATCGCGTGCAGTCACTGAATTCTTGCATCATACCCCGGCCACACGGCAAAGGTAATGCAATTTCGATCGAATGACATTATGGGGTCGACAAATCAGCTTGCGACGCTCGTATAATCACTCAAGACCGCGAGCTGATTAAGTCCCATATCATTTAATGAAAATATATTAACTTTTCCGTGTGGCAGGGGTACTAAACTTACTATTTACAGTCAACTAATTTACTTCTCCCCATGGGCTCGAGCTGCCTTAGAACAAAATATATAATTTTGTTCTATGGGCTCGAGCTGCCTTAGACCAAAATATCTTATTTTGTATAGAATAATACTATTACCTTAATACAGTTAATATTTTAGTATAAAAGCGGTAAAGGCAATAAAATAGCATTAGTATAAATAAACACATAAGCACAAACAACGCACTTTGTATAATCACGCAAACTTGTTATTCACCTTCCAGTGAAAACTAGAATATTACCACGCATATTTACAAATGTCGACGCAACCGCACACGGATAACGACGAACAAGATGCCTTTCTGTCACGAAAAACAAAAATGAAAAACAAAAACAGCCCGACTGCAGCACTTTACTCGCATCCCACATGACCAAGACAGCCCGTAAATAAGTTGTTACTCACCTGTCGATCGTATCCACACGTCCCACAATAGCCGTGGCGAAAACATTTGAACGCGAACTTTAGGTCTCTCTCTGTCGAAAGAGAGGTCTATCGATAATCGACCAGTGTCATCGTTGGCTGGTTGCCACACGTCACTCTAACCGTAGCAGGACTTGTTCCGCGAATCCACGTAAATGCCGTAGTATCAAGCGAACACACACACAAAAAAAAAAACTACCCGAGACTGCGGTGACGATGAAGAAACCACGGGAAGGATCAAAAGAACCACACACACACACGCACACACGCACGCACGCACACGCACGCACACACACGCACACACGCACACGCACACACACACACACACACACACACACACACACACACACACACACACACACACACACACACACACACACACACACACACACACACACACACACACACACACACACACACACACACACACACGAGCAGCGGGCGGCAGCAGTGTGGGAGGCTTAACCAGCTTAACGTCGTCGACCCATCTCTTGCTCGCGGGCGCTCCCTGCAGCGATGACTGGATTTTTTTCGGTTCCCTTCCCTTCTGAAAGTCTCAGGGTTCCTTTCTAGACAGTCAGCAGCTCACACACAACGTAAATTTACCAGAATCGGAGCCCGTACGAGGGAAAAAACGTCGCAGTGGGCCGGTTCATTCGAAAAGTGTGGGGATCTGCGGGATTGCACGTAGTCCCGCGGTTACGGGGATAATCATAAATAAAAAATTAGTACTTTCAACCTTGATAGCGCGTTGTATATTATGTTTATATTATATATATATAATAAATTGTACAATACTGCGCTTTTAAAACATATATTAATGCCAGATAAAGGCTCACGAACACCCCGCGCCGCTCGACAAGGAACGTTTTTTTCACGTCGATGCCACGAAATTTTTCTCACGTAGTTGCGCTATGGACTTCCTTCCTCCGCCATTGGGACGTAACCACTCGGAGCGCTACGGCCTTCTCTTCTAGGAGGTGTTGGTATACTTCTTCTTTCTCCTCCTCCCCTCACGGGGGTCACGTGACCTCAAGAGAGGGGGGGTCACGTGACCTGGGGGTCACGTGATCTCTGGGGAGTCACGTGACCTGAGGGGGTCACGTGACCTTATGGTTAGCCGACGCCGTCGGCGACGCCGACGCCGCTCAAGCCGGAAATGGGCGCCTAAGAGCTGCGCTCCAAAAGAACGAACAAGGTCCACCTTAACAACGCTACTTGAATGTAAATGAAACGTTTATCCACCGACTTTCCAGGTAAACGCCAAAAACAAAAACGATAAAGCGCGATATATGTTAAACATTTTTGAATACTGTTATAAACCAACCTGTCTCCTCCAAGACGCTAAATTGTACAACCGAAGGCCCTTGTTAAGTCTCCAACTTTGTTGTCCGTGTATCACTTCTGCTTTCTAACACGGGCGACACAAACAAGCTTGACAAGCCTACAAAAATGGAGTGACCGGGAGTCGCTTGAGACGTAAACGGCACTTAAAACTGCACAGCTGTGCATCGCATTGACCGTGCCAAGCTAATTCTTTAACTGTTTGTAACACTTCGTACGAAACGGGGTTGCCCCAGTGACTTGCGGTCGTATCTCAACTTCGTGACATGGTCTCTATACGGCACATGAAGCACGGTTGTCCCGATAACTCGCCCTTTCACTTCAAAATAAGTGATCGTAACGTAGGGCGATGCAGTTGTCGAAACTACGGCAGAATGTGCCTCAAGCATCACGATGTTCATGCGCAACTTTGAGTGTTGGGACACTACACTGTCCTTCGGAAGGGCTTGCATAAACTGTTGCCTTCGTTGTTTATCTATCGGGAAGCAAAAGCTGGTATTGTGCTATTAGACGTGCACTCATTTGCCTTGCATGCCTTCGTACATCAGTCGCAAGGCATTTTCACTGATGCATTCGACGCTCCGTGTGGACGTACAACTTCATCGTCTGCCACAGCAATGGACTCTCGACGTGAGAGTCTGTTTCACTGTCTGCTACAACAACCACCGCAGCAGATGATGTGGCAGCCGATGGCGCTCATCCGGGCTACATAGGGGGTTCTGGGTAGATCCACTAGTGATGCCGTTTAGAGAAGGAAACGCGCAGGCCTTGTGCTCCAGGTACTATTTCTCCGCACCCTATTAACTATTATTGCAAAGACCGCGAAGGCTTTCGAGAGATAATCTTAGTGGAGATACTCCTTGGAGAACGTCGAACGGTCCGCCTCGTGAGACGCTCGACGTTTGTTTTCTTTGTTCGTTTTCTGCGAAGGCCAAACAGGCTACGATCCCTGGGTCGGTTTGCTTACCAATGCGGACACCTCTCCCGGCGGTCAACTCACCCGTAAAAGGGTTTTTGAAATCACGTCACCGGTTCCGCGGAGAGCAAGTACATAGCGTTGCAACCGATTCCGGTCAGCAGACGTAAGCCTTGCCTGTTCTTTTTAATACTCAATTAACATTACCTTCCTCACTTTATATGCCGTTTCTTAAATACATGAATGTGGTTAATTAAAAAAAAATTCCTTGATCCTTTTTTTTGCATTTTTTGCGCGCAAAGTCGGACTTTAATTTCTGAAGCGAGGACGGAAAGGCACCAATTTGGCTGGAATGCTAGGTACCTTTATTTTATTATTCACATGGTGCCTGTCACGTGACCTCAAGCTCCATCTTGCGGGTGAGTTAACTGCTGGGAGAGATACCCGCATCGATCATCAAACCGGCCCTGGTATTTCTGGTAGTCACAGTAGAAAATAACACAAATAATGTAAACGTCTTATCTGGGCAAATGAAGTAAAAACTTTGGAAAAGGACGGCAAGCTCCAAAAGTACTATGCAGGTGGACTTAGAAGTAAACATATTCGGCAGAAATCAGCATGGGTGGGTGAGAATTAAAATCCAAAAAACGTAGCTCCAACCAAAGTCTCGCAAGGAAACCCATCGTTTCAAAACCAGCTCAATTTCTTCTTCAAGAGTGACTGAAGCACGTGGAAAGCTCAGTCTTAAGAAAATGTAGAAATTGAATTATTTTTTTAGTTATGGAGACGATCATTTCTTCAGCTTCCTCGTCAGGTCGCAGAGGTCATATGAATACCCAGAGGGCAAAGTGCCCAGAGACCTGTTTAGGTCTCCTGGCGTATGCTGGATTTGCCATGACTCTAAGAAACGAGTTCTTCGGATATTTGGCTGTGTCAATCACGTGCGCGTTCGCGAAGTCAATGCGATGGTCTAGGATATGGCAATGTTCAGCGATGGCGCTGCGCTCACTGTCGAACTTCCGCACGTCGTTCTTGTGTTGGCGGATACGCTCGGGAAAGTTCTTCGCCTCGCCAATGTATGTTCCGGGGCACTCTGCGCATTGAATGGTGCATACCACGCCCTGTGCTCTTTCGTTTGGCAGACGATCTTTGGGACTTGGCATGAACCTTCTCAGTGTGGACGTGGGCTTGTGCGCCACCAGAATTTCTTCTTTTCCCAGTACTCGCGCCAGTGCTTCGCTGATCCACTTTACGTAAGGACGCGTATGCACGCGACTAGATGAAGCTACCTTCTTTCTAGTAGCTTCTGGTTTTGTCTGCCGAGACCTTGGCGTCGGGCGATGCGTTTAGTTACGCTAATGAGAAGCCATTTGTTTAAGATATGCAATTACGGTCTCCTTCTCCTTCCTTTTATCCGCTTCCGACGAGCAGATAGTCATTGCCCTACGCAGGATTATTCCAGCCTCTGACGCCTAATGACTCGTTTGGTGTTTGGAGTCAAAATCGAGGTAGCGTCCGGTGTGTTTTGGTTTTCTGTACGCCGTAGACTTCAGATCTTTCCATCGTCGGTTCACCAGCACATTGAGGAATGGCAAGGTGCCATCAGTCTTGCATTCTACGGTGAACTGAATGGCCGGCTCGATGGAGTTAAAGTGTGTCAAAAAATAGTAACGTCCAAAATCTTGACAATGCAGAAACAATCATCCACATAGCGCATGAACACTTTGGAGCTGTTAGAGAAAGACATCAGCACTCTCTGTTCCGTTGTTTCTATTGTGGAGTTCGCCGTCGTGACAGAGATAGCCGCACCCATTGCAGTGCCACTGAACTGCTAGAAAAGCTCCCCTTTGGAGGTTAAGTATGTGCTGCCGAAACAGAACTCGAGCAGACGGTACAGCTCATCCACACTGAGGTTGGTTCTTCTACTCAAGATGCTGTCCTTTTCGATGGCTTCGCGGGGATGCAGCAACTGCAAGGGGAACTGGGGCGCTTGTGTAGATGGACACCACGTCGGAAGTGTCGCAGTCGCTTAGTTGTATTTGCGTGGCGTGCACGACAAATTGACCGGCATTTTCTACATGAGTCGATGTATTTCCAACGAGGTGAGCCGAAGTCCGTTGAAGGTAACTGGATAGCGCCTGAAGTGGCGAGGTTGGGAAGTCCACAATAGGCCGTAAAGAGACTTTAGGTTGGTGAATATTTGGAAGGCCGTAAAATCCCCGAGCGAAGCGATTCCTGCAGATGAGACACAGGTAAAGGTGTTTGATTCTGGGTAGTTCTTGAAAATCTCTTCCAGAATTTTGCTCAAGTTCCTCTGAACCTGCGCACTTGGGATTTTCTTGAGTTTTTCATAAGCATGGCTGCCAATAAGATCCCGTACCTTTTCCTCATTTACCTCCCGGTCCGGGACGACAGTCGACTTCCTTTGTCGGCCAGCAGAAGTACAATCTTCGTATCTTTTCGAAGTTTGCGACGCGCTTTAACTTCTTCTGCAGGCAGGTTGTGTCGCTGCCGCTGTTGGGAGCTTCTAAAGGATGCTGGCCGCTTTAAGACGCACTCCATACTGGACGCTAGAATCTAGGTGCGTGATGTCGTCCTCCACAGCCATGCCCATTTTTGGCAGAGGCAGCCGTGCCGTGGTCATGTTAAATTCGTGGCCTTCAAGACTTCAATCTCGCATGGCGAAAGTTGTCTAGAGGAGAGGTTCTTGACAGTGTTGGTGTCATTGGAGCCTCGGCTTAAATCATCCGTTCTTGGTAACCTCAAGATCTTCTCTTTCTGAGATGCCTGTCGTTTATCGAAAACTGTATATGCGACATTCGTGGCAAAAGCCTGCCAAGCCGGAAACACGTCCGGGATACGGTACTCGAGTAGCCGGCGTGCGAAGTAGAGGTCTAGTTCTTTTCTTCCTAGTGTGGCCTGGCAATCGGGAATTCGGGCGCTTACCAACCGTGTCTCTGCCTGCGGCACAATTTTGTGCCCTTTCTCCGTGTGGACGAGGAGCTTGAAACGGAGGCTTCGGGGAATCATATCTCGGCACGACCTTGTGAAGTCGAGATGAGTCTTGTAGGTTGAGATGCTGCGGGTAACGTTGACAAACCGCTTCGCTAGCTGTGCTGTATCCGGTGCGATATCAAGTTGTAAAGACTTGAATTTAAATGTATTCACCAGAAATCTGCCTGGTTGGGTGAGAATTAAACGGCCTCAGCAATGCTTGACTGTAAGTCAAACTACCCGCACCAGCAGCAGGATGGCGGCGCCAGAGGCCATTCTTGCAACGGCTTGAAGCTGAGCTAGTTGGTTCATGCTTGTTAATATGTCAGCTGAACGTTTGAAGAACACACACACAGAGACGAATGTGTGTTTGCCTTTTTGTTCGTCTCTGTGTGTGTCTTCGAAACGTTCAGCTGGCTTTTTAAGAAGCCGTTCTTTCAAACGTCTATATGCTGACAGCGTACAATCAGCAGCATACATTCCGCACCAATGTATATTTTCCTCCCCAATAACAAGTAGCAATGACCACTAGCGTTGTGCCTATGACGAATTGTTATCTTTGCCTGAAGGGCTAAGAAATGCGTTCTGAGCAGGCGCAGTTGCTCCCTTTTACAGAATATTTGACGGCGCGCATGACCACGCAGCACAATGACTTGGAATTATTTTGTCTTGGTGATAAACGATAGTATGGCGTGTACGGGGCACGCACACAAAAAGTATACTTACTTTTTCCCTCACAACTCTTTCTCAAAGTCAAGTGGAAGAACTTATTGCCTTACTGGCTGCCCTTCGAACCTTAATGTGTCCCAGCATTTGAACCCCTGATATCAATTCAACAAGTGCAGCTTGCCTGATTGGTTTTAGCTGAAGGTGCCGGTGCTTTAGCACCTGATTGATGGCATACCGGGCGTCTTCGTCCTCGTCTGCGTCGCTGGGTTTGTGGAGAGACAAAAAGATATATTTTCCCCGTCCAAATCTAGGAATAAAACGCGCGAAAAATAGAGACGTGCTCACTATCGTTCCAGGTATCCCATGAGAAGGATTATCCAACAGAAGGCGACTGCGCACACTGCCACTGGGAGCGTCACGAGAAGGCTCTTCCGAGTACTCACGCCCATGTACCAGGGGTGACTGAAAAGCAACGAGGAGTTGTTTCGACGAGTTAATATTGTTTCGACAAGTTAATTGCAGCCCGATGCTCCCAGCAACTTGTTTGTTTCTCTCGTATCTAAGTGCGCTTCCCGATACATTTATTGGAAAAAATGGATGCCACGCCACGTCGCATCACGACTGAACACCAGTGGCAAGAAAGGGAGCAGAAGGCGGCAAATACTGAGATCGGTGGTCCCGAGAAAAAAAAGGAAAAAAAAGAGTCACAGAAAAGTGAGAAAGAAAGCAAGTCATATTGCTTAAGCGTGATCGTTTTGCCGCGATAAGTATTAGTGGTTCGAGTATTTACAAACGGTATTAATTTTTATACATTGCGCGATGCCGGTGTTTTTCTGCAAAATAAGCTAGAAAGAAACTAGCTACAGATCTCAGATGTGAGATTTTGCTGCCTCTTTGTGTATATTAAAGCGTCGCCAGCGATATGAGTCCACCGGGTCCAGCCACTGAAACCACCGATGTCTGCGTCTAGGCCCCGCCGTTCTGAAGCCGCCAGAATGCATGGGACCTTTTCCTTCTCGGTTATTATATTATCTGTGTGCTTGACTCCCACCATGATGTCCATTGTTTGTCCTCGTTGACTTCAACTTCTCCGCTAAACTTAGTGGGGTACTGATGTCACGTGACCTGGTGTTAAGGTCACGCCAGATCGCGTGAACTCCGTGACGATCACGTTGTCACGTGACGTCAATTTTTATACTAAATTCAGCGGGGAAACGAATGAACAATGTGCTCTTCGCCCCGAAACGACTGTTTTATGTTATTCGACAGATGTTTAAACGATCACTCCTTCAATACTGCATTCCAGGCATTATAGATTTATTTATTTGTTTACTTGAAGCATACTGCCGGCCGCTCTTCAGTTCGTAGGACAAGGAGGAGTGTACAATATCAAAGCAAAAATTATTCACAGATACACAATTAAAAATGCACAGATTCTATTTTAAAAATATATATCATTTGGCATTGTGGCTTCTTTCCATTGTAACTAAATAAAATAAAAGAATGCTCAGCGCTTGCAAAATAACCGTATATATCAATATCTGTGATTCTACGTGACAAACTACTCTTAAATCGAGCGAACAAAGAAAAACAAATGCATATGTGATAACCATAGGCTGACACAGCTGTGTTCGCGCCTTTTGCGAACATTGCTTGCAGCGAGTGCTTGGGTGGGCAAGCTGAACCGTAATAAACAAACAAATAGACAACTGCTGGACTATCAAATATATTCAATGTTACTAAAACAGTTCAGTTGGGAAACTGCCATGGAGCCTGCTCTCAAAAAGTGGCACCGATCTGTACTCGAGAACCGAGCGAATGGCGATCTCAACGCCGCGATTTCTCCTACAGCGGCCACTCGGGGAACTGCACGGCTGCTTGTATTAATTAGGGAGTATCGCATTCGATAGCGCCCACTGTTACTGTTCTATTTTGGCTATAATCGGCCATTCTGGCGTGGAAACATATACAGTGGAAGGGATTTTAGGGATGCCACCCCCGTCTCTCAAGCGGACGCGACACAAATTACTACCGAAGTTAGGACGCGCCCACGTCGGGACGCGCTACCTGAAATCACCGGTGAGACATGGTTGTATCAAAGCAATATTAATTATGTCACAAAACCTTGTAAACTAAAGATTTTAGAAAACATCACGCACCTGTCTTTTCGTACTAATCTCCAAAAAAGTTGCTACAAAGAGAGCTTTTTCCGTTTATTTTTATGCAAAAACATGCTCCCTAAAAGCTCATGGTGACCACAGTAGAGAAAAAAGATTGAGTCGCCATTTTTGCACCTCGAGTACTGGGAGTTTTGGTGCTCTGGGGACATTCAGTGACTTTAGCAGTAGCCATATAAAGCAACAATAATGTTTCATCTCGTCGCTAAAGGGTGGAGCTGTTATTGCATATAACTCGGTATCGGTGGACGCCAGCGATCCAGGTTTCAAGGGTGAGTTTCCCAACTGAGTGCTTCATTAACGTTCACTATATTGAAGCCTTCCTCTTCCTTCACTACTATCAGTATATGCAACCTGGATTGAAGCTCACTTCTTTCTTATTTACAAACTGCATCAAAGCCTCGTCCTCTACTTCTATCCTTGTTTACAAACGCGGAGACAGAGTTTTTCTCGCTGGTGCAGCGCCATGGAAGGGGAACTGACACAATCAACTTCTTTTTCATCGATTGCCAATGCCTCAAAAATTTCACGCGCAAGTTTTTTGTTTTTCCCAGAAGCTTCATGTTTTACAAGCTTGCCGTGAACCGGCATTCTCGAGAATGGACTGGTAGATGTCCCCTGCTGAGATGTACCTTAATGAAGCAGCATGTTCAATTGTCCGGTCATTAATGAAACGACCGGTTTGGTAGTATGTAGCATCGACCGCATGATAATGGGATGTTATGTATGACTACTTTTTCACACTACGCGCATTTGTCCTGTGAGCAGTGCATGCCACAAACTTCTCCTTTGAAATTTCTTCCTGGTTTACCCTGCGACACATAAAATATACATTATTCAGCGCGGAGCAAACCACGTGAATGCCTTAGTGTCTGGCAATCTTCTTCAATATGTGAGTGATGCCGTGGACATAAGGTGCTATCATGATGGGCTTTCGTGCTTTTTTCTTTGGTTGGTTATTTTCTGTAGGGTTCCTTTGATGTTGTTGCAGATCTTTTCACACGTCGCTATCAATAATGTATATGGGTAACCAGTAGCTTGTAGCCTTGACATTTGTGTTGGATGATGGCGGGACTTTTCAAGGACAGATGCAATCGCTGTTGTGGCTACACCTTGACTTACATTTTCGAAGGTCCAGAGTCAAGAGGAAGGAATTCTTTACAGGATCTAGTTTGGTACCTCCAGCACAAGTGACCAACCGTGAACTTCAGGGCTTAATCCAGGAACCGTATAGACTTGTCTCTAGGAAGTTCGTAGGTGAACGTGAGTCAAAACAGCTCTGTTGGAAACTTATCATAACAAATATCTGGGCACCCGTTGGTTTCTTCATCCACCTCCGTGTTGGATAAAATCAAGAAATCGTCGACATACCTGAAGATCACCTCAATTCTCAAATCCTTGACAATCTTTTCAATTTTTCTTCCACATGCCTCTTGAAACACATCACGAAGAACTGGGGCCACACGAGTTACGATGCACACACCGGTTTTCTGTACAAATCGTTGGATCCTGATATGACACTACCGTCGCTGTTAAGTGAAGACTCGGTAGTTCCAGAAAACTCTCTAGGTTGATTCCTGCCAAATTCTGGAGTGAGATAGCACCCTGCTTTTCTATGGTTTTTCGTAAAATGTGCAGGAGGTTTGCATGTGGAATTGAGTAAGACATGTTCCGAATGCGGATGTAAAAGCCAAAAACAGTTGAAAAGTTTTTTTCCCGAAGGTAGGCGATCACACATCCTAATTTAGGGGTACCTTGAAAGGATCTTGTATCTGAACCACGGACAAATGCTTCGCCAAAAAGGCTCACACATGTGCTTGCCATGTCCCTCTTTCCGAAACAATTGCACGAAACGGAACATCAAACTTGCGGGTTTTGGCCGAGTGTTCCGCTGGCACAGCCCAAGAATATAAACCAACTAGCTCAGCTCCAACCAGTATTACAGTGAGTTTCCATAAAGCTTCCGACGCCACGTGAATTTAGTATCAATCAGGGTTTGTTATTGTCATGCGGTAATCGGGGAGCTATTAGCCCGCGAGAGCAAACACAAGTGTCGCTGCGGTCGACGCGCCTTTATTGGGTGATGTGTATTGTTACGTCAGGAAAGCACTCCGCTTTGCGATCTCGGATCCGAATCGCTTTCCGGCCCCTGTTTTCTGGTTTGCGATCTTGCTCCCCTACCGTTCAGTGCCGCAATGCAAATTCTGAAAAGAAGCTTGTATTCGCTTTCACCGCCCGAAGACGTCGAGGTTAAAGAAATTGTGAACAATCAAACTAACGATTGCCCCCGTACCATTTCTTGCGTGTTTCTCGCTTTTACCTTTATAATTAGGTTAAAAGTACCAAAGGATATCGGCGGAGGCTATTCCGCCTATGAACTTCCTTGTCTGTTCACACAACACAAGGCGATCATGCGAGGAGTCAGTGAAGTGGCGGCGTAAGTGTTCCAGACGCTGAAATTCCATTTCTTGCATGTTCATGAGTTAGGAAAATATCACACCCCACTTTGCGGGCCTTTCAAATGGCATCTATATCTAAGGCCTTCGGGCGGTCGGCAAATTAGCTCGCGACCCCGACTTTGCGCGTGCCACTTTGCGTGCGCTGGTTCGCAGATGCATCACGACCCACGGTCTGAAGGCCTTTCTCTCGGACAAAAAAGAAAAAAAAAACAAGAGCAACAGTAGGGTGTGTTCAGATAAGGACGGTCATGGTAATGTCATGCCTATTTTTTTGTTTTCAAATAAATTTTTATATTGTGGGTCGCTACCTGATCGACGCCCGATCGGGACGTGCCTCGCTCTGCTCCCCAAGAAGTCACTCACACAATATGCGCTTTCAGAACAGTTTACTAAAACTCACTCGTTGGTGGTCAGCGTCCTGTCCTCGTCCTCCGTCGTCGTCGTCACACACACACTATCCGGTCCGCAAGTTAAGAAGGGCCCCTCTTTGTCCCGCTTCTCTTTTTATATTCTCGCCCCCACCAATCACGTGCCCATCACGACCCGTCCACGTGTACACGCACGCCCTCTGCCACGGTCCCCGCACGATCCTCGAGCGGGGATGACGAGCCGTATGGTGACGCTCCCTCGTCCAAGAATCCGGGTGAGCAGGAAATAGGGAGTCTCGACCCTGGCAGGGCGCGGGAAGAACGGGTGAAGGGGCAGGGAAATGCGGAAAGACGGGACTCCAGGGTGGGGTGGCCGGACAGATCCCCACAATATGAAGTAGCGAAACTTGTCGACACAACAGAACAGACCTTACTTTTGCAAGATACTTCTTTGTATTCGTGAGAAAAATCGCATTCGAGAGAAGGTTGAAAAAGCGATTTTCCCAACTGCGCGATGACGCAACTTTGAAGGCCCGAGGAATAAAGAATACAGCTTTATACACCGTCAAAGTTTTTACGTTTAATGCATGCAAACTTTACTGTCCGAATTAGTTAAAGGTAACTTATATGAGCATATATTTCAAGCGAAATAAAATGCCAAACTTGGCTTCTGGAGCAAATCTTACATTATGAGGCATCTTTTGACGAATTTTTAAGTGGCTTTAAATTTACATTCTAAAGCTGAAACTTTTTGTGTCGAGTGTTTCCTTCTTTTCGAACTTTTAACAAAATAATTAGCGTTCTAGTGTTGAAAGTGTTTTCTGCATTGCGACCGGAAATTTCGTCAAAATCGAAAAAGTCAAAATTTTGCAATTTTTGTGCGACAATTAAAAAAAATAATCATTCTCGATTTCCTTTAAATTTTACCCGACGAGCCCTTGATGACCGGTAATTACAAATATGCAAAAACATGTTGCATCATTTTGTTTTAAAACAACAAAATAAATGTATGACCAGGTTGTGGTCGCATCAATTGCAGCTGGGGCGTTTCTGTCTCAATGACTAGTGGTACACGAGCAACGCATGCAACAGTAACCGTACTTCGTCATATTAATGCCGAGGCACCACGAAGCACTCTAAAAATAACACGTGAACTTCTTTTCAGCGCTGATGTGGCTGATATTGTCAATGAATTCTCAACTTTACGGCGCGTCCGATCCTTATTAGGGTGTTATACTTGGCTGGTTAGATGCTCATCGTGCTACATTTTCAGATTAGTACTTTAATATGAGTACTTGGTTGACCAAATAATTTGATTCGTCGTATTAGGCACCGCTAGGGCCGAGCGATTTTACGGAAGTTTTTGGCCCGACCAATGGAGGGCGTGGTGTGAACCGGAAGGTTAAGCCAGCGGTATATTATAGCAGTGTAACGCAAGACGTAGCTGGACTCCAAGCCGGAGCATAATTGAAGACGGCGCTGGAGGAAAACAAGTGCTTCTTGATGCAGACTTGCCGACAAAATAAGTGGCATTCCCCTCCCCTCCCCCTCACCCCTTTTCACCGCCCCCTACGGCAGAAACGAGAAAGGGAGGCCGAAGGTTACATCCGCGCGCGCAAAGGCGATCGTATCTTTACCGACTCGCGGCGGCGGTACGCGACACCGGCGGCGTCCCCTGCGCGGTGTAAACATAACCGGCTGGGTGTGTGCAGATGGTAAACAAACACCAGAGTGATTCCTGGTGCGGTGGCCCAACAGCTCCTCCTCACGGAAGAACAAATACGGAGAAAGGAGGCGAGGGGGGGGAGGGGGCGCAAGGACTCCTGGGGAGTTTTGCCGGTGCTAGCAGACTGTGCGAATGTACGAAACATGTTTGATGCATGGGTCTGCAGTTGTGTCCGCTCCAGAGCACATTGAGGATTTTGTGCGTATGCTTCTGGGGAAACCGGCACCGACGACATCTGAAAGCGCTGTTCGCGGCACGGTGGACAGTCAGCACGTTCCATGTTTCGCTCATTGAGTCCACTCGTCTACAACCCTCGAGCGTGATGAGCCAGGTGAACCTCCAACGACCACGCGACTTCACCACTCGTCAGCTGACACTCCAAGCAAGAATCAGCATTTGACCTCTACAGAAAGGAAGCTTCCCTGGCAAGCTGCTACTCGAACGACCCACCTAAAAGGCAAGCCACTTTGAGAGAGCTCCGGCTCGCCGAATTTTTTGGCGCGAGACAGGCACCCACAATTCCACGAAAGGTGACCTCAGTTTGTCGTTTCTTTTAATCCCTTGTGAATTCTACAAATAACTTGCGTCATCTCCGTGCGTGAGCCTTTCTCATGGCGTCATTTCCAAGACGATACTTTTGTGCGGACTATTTAAACAGGCATAAACGGAAGATCAAAATCCAACGAAATTTTCGTCCTGTCAGTGACCTGGGTGTTGCCACTGTCCGGAAAGTGCTGAATCCCGAGGCAGAAGTGCATGAAAACGACTTCTTGTGCCACCACTGCTTCCGAAGGCTTAAAGAAGACGTGGAAAACATCAGAGAGCAGTCAGGGTCACCGCTTGACAGTTTTCAGACTGTAGAGGAGACCGTGGAAGGCATTAACGCCATCATCGGTGTCCCCTCAGTTGTGTCGCCGCTAAGACCACCAAGCACTTTACGGAAACGCCTGAGAATGTCATACGCAAAGCGAAAGGAGGTGGAGATCACCACAGCAGTCGTGACACAAATCCGAACTGGAATTCGCGCTGTGTACGACACTGGAGAAACCTCCAAAACGGCTCCTGTCGTTCAATCGCAGTTGTCTCCTGACAAATGCGACAGCTGCATGAGCTGGGAAAAGAACCTGCGCTCAGCTTACGGCAAGTGCGCTTCATTCCAGGAACGCTGCCAAGTGTTAACGTTGTTGCCACCGCACCTGACGGTAAAAGACGTGCAACGCTTCATCCCCGAGGCAACAAAGTATGTCATTCAGAAGGCGAAGAAGCTCACTGATGCGGGAGGCGTGTGGTCTTCACTGGAGCCCTATAGTAGGTGCAAGGTTAGTGAAGAGGATGCTAATGCAGTGCTTGCATACTACAGAACGGACGAGCTGGATTGCTCAAGGCAAAGCCCCAATAAGAAAGATGTTGTGCGCGTAAAAATCGAGGGAGAGACCCAATGGGTTCCAAAACGCTTCATGACCCGGTCCCTGCGCGAAGCGTACGGTGTCTACAAACTTGCCCACCCCAGCTCTGCGATTGGCCTCACAAAGTTTATATCTTTGCGACCTCAGTGGGTCAAGTGCTTGCCACACCGGGAGGTGTGTGTTTGTACCTACTGTGCCAACTTCCAGCTATGTCTCGTGGGGCTGAAAAATACGACAGGGGATTCACTTTCTGCGGAAGATGTCCAGGCTCTCTGTGTATGTCCGCAGCCTACTTCCCCTTGCTTCCTCGGCAAGTGCGACCAGTGCCCAAGGTCGGATAGAATTGACATTAGAAAAATTCGATATTGGACATGATGAGGAGGTAGTCTTCGCCACGTGGGAATCGGGGGAGTTAATTAAGAAGACGATCACGGCCGCAGCGTTTATCAAGGAGCTTCAAAAGACTGTGATGAAGTGGATCCCTCACAACTACCTCCGACGCGTGCAAGCAAAGGCAATACATGACGAGAAGCAGTCTTGTGAAAGGGGTGCTCTTGTCTTCCACTTTGACTTTGCCGAAAATTGGACCGTGGTGCTTGCGGACGAGGTACAGGCGTACCATTGGCAGAAGAAGCAAATCAGCATCTTTACGTGCGTTGTAACGTCAAGGAAGTCGACGCGGAGCTATGCCGCTGTTTGCGACGATCTAACTCATGACTCGGCGCATGCATGCTTGGCCTTGTCAAAAATTAAGGCACACCTCGAGGACAACGCACCAATCTACTCTCGCCTCACTTACGTTAGCGATGGAGCGGCCGCCCATTTTAAGAACCGGTACCAACTTCACGAGTTGCAGTGCAGTGAGCTCCAGACAACGAAATGGATTTTTTCGGCAACAGGGCACGGCAAGAATGCATGCGACGGGGTAGGGGGCTTGTAAAGCACCAAGCCACCCTGCAAAATTTGCGGGCGCCTGCCACTGACGCAATACAAGATGCGAGGGGTTTGTACGGGCACTGGAAAGGAAAATGAAAAACGTATCCTTGCTCTACATTTCGGATGGCGAGCTTGAGGCATTTCGAGAAAGAAAAAAACTAGAGTGGAAGGATGCCAAAAGGGTGCCTGGAATCCAGTCGCTTCACATGTGGAAGTATGAAAAATCGGATCAGGAGAATTCCGTGCACGTGGCACGCAGTGCGGACTCTGAGTGGAAGAAGCTCTGAGTCCCATGAACGTGTTCTAGTAGATTGCTTGTGTCACCAAATCAGGCTGCGACAGGAAATATTAGGGACTCCTTTAGTCAAATTACCAGGAGACCGACCCAGGCGTACATCACAGTTTGCAAATTCCTATTCTCTTCAGTATAAAAAAGACTTCGCGGGACAAACGGTTCGAAGGCCTTCCTGCACCTGGTTTGATATATCGCGCTTCAACCACACTGTTTTCGTCTAGCCAGGGGTCCCAAACACGTGGCAGCACTGTGCTGGGACGCAGCCCGCAAGCAATCGGCTACGAGTCCCGGTTCCGCTGTCTCGAGCGCTAGAAAGTTCATGGAGCCGTAGTGACCTCATGCTCGCCGATTCATTTTGCAGCTCGAAACGTAGCTCTGTTGTTTTAACGTGTTCACATAGCTTATACATATCTATGTTCATTTGCCATTTGTGTTTGATTTCTCTTGTTGCTGCCCAGCTCTTTGCTGATGTATGTACAATTCCGCTACTGGGCTGCAAGCGCGAGCAATTTGTTGAAAGATGCATCTCGTGCCGCGCGAACTCTCGATGCAGCAGAGCAACTGCCGAAGATAAAGCTGCGAGCTCGGGCTTCTTGCCTTAACAAGATGTCAGCATTATAAGACAAGTATGGGCGTCGTACTAGAAATCGTCACGAAAGCAATGAACTACCAAATTAAATTATTGTTTTTAAGAGGCATGTTGAGCTTGGTTAATTCCTAAGTGAATTGCGCAACGGGAACGACAGTATACTTGCTTTCCTGTTCTATTAAAATGCGAGCATATGGGTGAGGCGGTGTCATCTTTACATTATTACCACATCAGGTCAGGGACCGACAGTAGTGATAAGACAAATGAAATCGAAAGACGTCACTGGCAAAACTGAGTTTACAAGAAACACAGAGAACGAGGTCTCTTTTCTTTGGAATAGTTCGACCCCCTCCTCCCACGTCTAACGTTGGCCCTCGGCCTTCGCAGTGTGGGCTATCTGGCCCCAGGCTCAAATGAGTTTGAGACCACTGGTCTAGCCGGAAATGCGACCTGTGTGAACACGAAGTCTCCTCTGGTCTTGGAGCCGTGAAATTCGATCTGCGGAAAAGAGGATCGAGCCCGGGAAAAGCGACGGTGGCGGGCCAGGTCCGTGCTGGAGCCTGGGAAGCCTTCGAAAGAAGTGTGTATGTGTGTGAGTGTGTGGCTGGCCTCATTAAGCTTCCCACTAGACCACCGTGGAATCCACCGGCACCACCCCTTCGGACAATGCAATGGAAGAGGCCGTCAACTCCCGCACAGTGAGAGATTAGACACTCCCTCCACCCGCTTGCTCCTCAGTATTGCAATCTGGTTGGCAGTAATTCAGGATTTTAGGAGTTCAGCTTTCAATTGTCTAGTAATTGTTTTTCTAGCTTCTCTGTATTCGCTAGGTATTTTTGCATTTTGCCACCCGCGCACCGGCAGGGTGAAGTGCTAAGACAATTTATTGACACGTGCTGGTACTTGTGAACCCCATTATAT
Organism: Ixodes ricinus; assembly: GCA_037355805.1. Taxonomy (NCBI): domain Eukaryota; kingdom Metazoa; phylum Arthropoda; class Arachnida; order Ixodida; family Ixodidae; genus Ixodes; species Ixodes ricinus. The sequence continues at coordinate 88,815 of JAZHYW010012725.1, read as the reverse complement.
TATTTCTGTTTCTATTTAAATCATCGTTTTAATTAAACTCAGATGTTTTTTAAAACTTGTGTTACGTCCTCTTTATTGGCAAGACGTCACCGCGTTGTAGGCCGGTCGTCTGGTCAGCAGATCTTTCTTCATTTTTTTTCTGTTTATAGTGAACCACGAACCTGTGCGCGTTGTAAGCTTACAGCATTCGGTGGCGGCGCTGGCTGATTATCACCAAGAGCGTTCTAATTGCAAATAAACGTCTGCAGGCTTTTGCAATCTGACCCTCTTGGAATTTCATAAAAAATAAAATACTTCCCCAGACCGATAACTTTCTTACCCTCCTTAACCCAGTCACAGATTATGACTTTTCTGATCGCGGATGAGGCGTCGCAAGAGATCCTGTTGGAGCGACTTAAATAGAGCCCGAGCGCACATTTGGCTGTTGCCACCGACGCTGAACCGCTTACGCTACTTAAATCCTCTCTAACTCAACCTTGATTTCCGACTCATTCGCCATTGTTTTTCGAGACATAACTTGTTATCGTTCCGCCCTAGCCGACGCTCACCATCGGTCGGGTCAGAAGCTTCCGCAATGTCGCTCGTTCTAAGCGATGCCTAGGGAAATTAATCAAACTATTCTGTCAGCAAGGTTTCGGGCGGTGCCTAGAAATACGAGTCAAATTACTTTGTCAGCCAGGTACTAATATTAAAGTACTAACTTGAAATGGTAGCACAATGAATATCTGACCAGCCAAGGCAAGTATAACAACCTAATATGAATCGGACGCGCCGCAACGTTCAGTTTTCACTGGCAATATCAGCCACATCCAGGGGCGGATGCAGGAAGTTCCTGGGGGGGGGGTCAGCTGTTGGTCAGCGTACCATATGTTTAGGAACCCCCCCCCCCTCCTCCTTCGTTTTACGCCCTAAATTTCCACACATGCAGAAATCAAGAGGGGGTCAGGACACCCGGAGCCCCCTCTAAATCCACCCCTGGCCCACATCAGCGATGAAACCAAGTTCGCGTGCTATTTTGTATAGTGCTTCGTGGTGCCTGGGCATTATTATGACAAAGTACGGATACTGTATCATGCATCGTTCGTGTACCAATGGTCGTTGAGACAGAAACGCCCGAGCGGTAATTGATGCGACCATGACCTAGCTATACATTTATTTTGTTGTTTTAAAACAAAATAATGCAACATGTTTTTGCAGATTTGTAATAACCGGTCATCAAAGACCCATTGGGTAAAATTTAAAAAGCAATCGAGAATGATAGTTCTTTTTTAATTGCCGGGCAAAAATCGCAAAATTTTGACTTTTTCGATTTTGGCAAAATTTCCGGCCACAATGCAGATAACACTTTCAACAGTAGAACGCTAATTAATTTGTTGAAAGTTCACAAAGCACAAAACACTCGACGCAAAAAGTTTCAGTTTTAAAATATAAATTTAAAGCCACTTAAAAATTCGTCGAAAAATGCCTCATAATGTAAGATGAGCTCCAGAACCCAAATTCGGCATTATATTTCGCTTGAAATATTTGCTCATATACGTGAACTTTAACTAATTCGGGCAGTAAAGTATGCGTGCACTAAACGTAAGAAGTTTGACGGTGTAAAAAGCTGCCTTTGTTATTCCTCCGGCCTTCAAATTTGCGTCATCGCGCAGTTCGGAAAATCATTTTTTCAACCTTCTCTCGAATTCGATTTTTCTCACGAATACAAGGAAGTATCTTGCAAAAGTAAGGTTTGTCCTGTTGTGTGGACAAGTTTCGCTACCTAATATAAAAATTTAATTGAAAGCAAAAAATAGGCATGACACCACCATGACCGTGCTTATCTTAACACACCCAACAAGCGTTCAAATGGCTGTACAGTGGAAGATGCTACACTAGTTGCAGAAAATATGAAACCTGTGGAGGTTTGCGTGAGAAAAACTTGTGGTGTTTTTGCTTCAGGACATTTTTATTTGGTTAAATCTCTATTTTAGAGCCTTTAAAACGTAAATTGTCGAAAAGGGAATGATAACGTGCTTGACACCTTCACTTACGGTTGTTGTGCAGAACTTAAGGAACATTATAAGCACGTCCGCAGATACCACTAGTGGAATTCATTGAAATACTATGCGAATCCAGCAAAGGTCAAATGCGAGCAAAGTAAACAAATATAGATAAATAACTGGTATGTGCGTGTTTTGCTTCTTTCTTAACTTTGCCCTGTACATCGGCAGTCTCACGTGTGATTCTATCTCATTGACCCAGACAATATTTAATATGCTGCTGGAGCAGCATGCAGCTTTCTCTGTTTCGGCATTTTTGTTTAAAAGCAGACACAAATAAAAGAAAAAAAAACAACCAAATGGTATACATAGCTTGTCAATTCATTCAGAGTATCAGGAGTATTGATTGTGTGAGATGTAAATCTATCGTTATGCTCCTGCAAGTGTGGCCACATTTCTTCCTTTTTCATATACCATGCAGCTGCGTTTCATGCGCTTCATGCACTGTCAACCATGCCTGATATCTTGGTTGAAGTTTCGCCTGCGGCTACGGGCCATACCTCAATAAAAACATATATGAAAATTCACACTTCCTACGAAACACGCGCACAAAAAAGTAAATAGAAACGAGCGTGCCAACAGCTAACGCCTTCACAGCCTCCACAAGGCGAGCAGGGTGAGTCGGGGAAAAATTCTGCCCTCGCCATGACGCCACCCCGGTTCGCCTTAAGGGGCGCCACGCAAAATTTTCGGTGCAAATGGGGGCGCGTGCCGTGGACATTGTCCATGTGACGTGACGTGACATCACCGTGTTACTTCAGGGTGTCCTGTGATGTCAACGTGTTTCGTAATGGTGTTACATAGCCACCATCATCTGAGCGCTAAATTTAAAGGGGATACGAGGCGTTTTTGTGATGATGCGTCGTGCCATGGTGGTTTTCGGTAATGCCGAGTGACAATTTTACCGGGAATCGCAGCCCTTAAAAATATGGGTTGAAAAAAATCAAGCATAATCGTAAATATATTTATTTGTCTTTTCTATATTTACTCTCAATACTTGATGCCCAATGTTCACGATGCATAAGACGGGTGTTAGTTTTCGCTACACGCGCTTTACACGTGCTTACGGTTACGGAAAACGTCAGAGAAAGTTCAGTGTCGCTAGCCTCCCGGACTAATGGCGGGCAAACACAAACAGTCATGTGTTCTGACCCCGGTTCGTTTACCTTTATCGTTTAACCTATTCGACACGAAGAGGGTGGATGTTTTCACGGGATCTACTCTACTTAAAACGTTGTAAATGTTCTGCGACTTTTGTCGTTGCACTGACAGGTCCCGAACACGGATCCGTATTATGGCCGATGCACTGAGTGACTGCCCGAGCGCAAGTGCGAAGACCACGGAGTTCTTTTGTTAAAATTTTGATAAGCATTCGGCTGCCTTGTTTTAGAACCAACTATGCCAGCGTGCAGTACTGCGGACTTTAGGATGAAAAAGGCCGGAAAGCTGAGTGAAGGAGAGAAAAGAAATAGAGAGAGAGAGAGAGAGAGAGAGAGAGAGAGGAGAAGAGAGAAAATTTTTCCACCCTATTTTTAAAACTTTGTCTGATATTCAACTTTTGGACTGGTATTTGTTTGCTCGTCTTCTTGTATCATACTGCAGGACATGCATGTAGTGAGCTTGAAACCGAAAATATTTACCGACTTCGTTATTGCTTCTACGCCTCCAGGAAAAAAATTGCAATGAGGAACACAATGCACATGTGTTTGCTGAACGTCTTTAAACGCGTGAAACACAATTCAATACGATTTTATTGGTGTGAGAAAAGCCATTAACACTAAGAAAATTGCAAAAACCGGGAAGTGTCATACAGGGTTTGACAACACAAACCAAGAAAGTGTTAACGAGAAAGATAAAAAAAGAAGGAAATGTATGAGATACACCAGTGCGTTCGACCACTTTTTTCAGTTGTTTGGAGAAAGGGTTGGAACTAATACTAGTTTAATCAGGCTTTTATTACCCTAGAATGCTTTAGAGGTTCTGTTGTCACAAATTTGGTGTGCGGAGCACGACACGGCACGAACAAGCGATTGCCAGTTTCATTCAATTCCAGGTACCCACCTTTTTTGAAGTGACATGTTCTATACTTTGGGCACCAACTGAGCGGTAATCTCTAAGGTTCAACGTTAACATGTATGAGTTGAGTGCCAAAACTCACAGCTGTGTAAGGAAAATATTGTAACCATTGAAGCCATTACATACGCACCTTTCCAGGTAACTGTCTAAGAAGACGTTGCATTCGTTTCCCTGGATGTTCGCGATGGACCCCAGACTTGCTGTCAAGGCGATGCCAATGAGCAAATCTTTTTGAATGGTCGTGTATCTCCTGGCGCGTAAAGTAAATTATCATCCATCCTTTAGTATATTTTGTTTTAAAGCCAGCATGTGTACAACGCGCTTGCATTTAAAAGAAACGACTGCAAATACAAAGAATATAGTTTATACACAATTACAGCTAAAAAACGCAGGCCGTGGTGTTTATATGTTCACGCGGGTTGGCTGGCGCACACCAGCTCGGAGCACGTGGAGCGAAAGCTCGCGCTGCAGAACTCAGGGATCCTGGGTTCAATCCCCACCCCTGCCCGTTTCGATCTGGATGAGCATCGTACAGGCGTGCGGTCGTGTATCACTACTGCGCGGTGCACGTTAAAGACCTCAGGCTAGCGGTTGTACTGCTCTGGCTAAATTGCTCATCTACAGCTGGGAGACTCGCCGCCCGTCCAGGCAGACCAAGTTCTACGCTGTATAAACATACACACAACCCAATTTTTTTATGTTCACGTGGGGGGACCGGTGGCCGAGTGGGCTTGCACACAGTAGCTCGGAGCACGTGGAGCGAAAGCTCGCGCTGCAGAACCCAGGATCCTGGGTTAAATCCCCACCCCTGTCCGTTTTAATCTGGATGAGCATCGTACAGGCGTGCGGTCGTGTGTCACTACTGCGTGATGCACGTTAAAGACTTCAGGCTAGCAATTGTACTGCTCCGGCTAAATTGCTCATCTACAGCTGAGAGAGTCGTCGCCCGTTGAGGCAGACCACGTTCTAGGCTGTATAAACATACACAAACCCAATTTTTTATATGTTCACGCTAATGCAGCAATCTATGCGGAGCGCTAATAGGCTGCTTGGTATTGGACACGACCTGCGTTTTTTTCAGCCACCAGTGACTGTCAACGTTACTACAGGGTGATTCAAGGAGACGCCAGACTCTTTAAATCGACCGCAAAATTCGGTTTCTTAACCTATCGCGCTACGATTTTGTGCAGCGTTGCCCACAGATGGTGCATTTTTTCGTAAAATATGCAAAGAGCGAACTTACCTGACGAAAAAGTAAAGAAAGAAAAAGGCTTAGCTCCTATGGAAACGCAGCGACGCCACCGGTCTTCAAACAACACGGCGCCGTTTCGCACGGGAGACAAGAGATGGCGCAAGCGGTCGCGACGCCAACTGCCGCCAACAGACGAACATACGACGCCGAGAGCCGGCGTCTTTAGCAGACAAGAAACTGCAGTTCCTTGTTGTTACCGCGCCTGTTTTTGTTTCTGCGACTGTCGCCGCCTGCGGAACGCGCGCCGCATTTGAGTCGAAAAGATCGTCTGCTAAACACGCCGTCTCTCGGCGCCGTATGCTCGTTCGTTGGCGGCGTTTGTTGCGCCATCTTTTGTCTCCCGTCCGAAACGGCGCCGTGTTGTTTGAAGACCAGTGGCGTCGCTGCGTTTCCATAGGAGCTAAGCCTTTTTCTTTCTTTACTTTTTCCTCAGGTAAATTCGCTCTTTGCATATTTTACAAAAAAAGAAAGCACCATCTGGGGGCAACGCTGCACAAAATCGTAGCGCGATAGGTTAAGAAACCGAATTTTGCGGTCGATTTAAAGAGCCTGCCGTCTCCTTGAATCACCCTGTAGATTACCTCAGTTGTGGAACTCCCGCGGAGGGGGTAACCCCTCACTTCCTTCAGTCGCTTTCCGTCGTTTGAAGCTCTATCTAGATTTTAGTTTCAAAATTGCGCGTTATGTAGAGTACCGTGAAACGCCGTCTAGACGCTCTGCTTTGAAACAGACGTACTCCATTGAATACGCTGTGGTCACTATAGCAGTCGTCCCCCCAAACGGTGTGGAGTAGTGCTTGTGCATGCAGCATCTATGGGCAGTTCCGCAACTGAGCTCATCTAGTAACCTTGGTGCGTGTATGGCGAGCAAGCTCTAAAAATGCCCCGCATCGGAATGCAGGGAGGAGCACGCCAATCAAAGGAGAACATACAGAAGGCGCAGGGTCGGAACGCACGATTACGAGGCAGCCAAGCGCGCGCCGTCATTGGTTGAGGTCAGGGAGATACAAATGCACGTAGGCGCATATTGAGGGTAAACAAACGTACGAGGCGTTTGAGGAGCACACAAGCTTGTACACCGTATAAATCTAGTCATAAAATTATCTATTTTTGTTCTAGGCAGTGGTGCTACACTCGGTCTCCCGAAACAAACCCTACATCTCCTCCGTTGAGTCCACCACCCCAAGGCGTAAACACTCCCCGAACCTATACTTATACAGACATGTGAGGCGAAATTTCCCGCTCCTCGTTTTCTTTGTATAGTAGATGAAGTAAATTCTCCTCACAATGTCTGAGGTTAGGCATAATTAGGAAACCGCGGGGATCCCCGTAGCGCCCTCAGGCTGGTTATCATTGTTTCAACATGCGATCCCGAACAGCGCGTTGTAAAATAGTTAGAAAAAAAGCGTTATGAATTTTTAAATGTCTGCCAAAATGTGAAAAAAAAGGCACTTCGACTAGAAACTGAGGGGATGAAGTCAGAACACCGAGCTGTGGTCAGAATGATTGTTGGTAGACTCAAAGCTTGAGGCCTGCCTTTATAATCACTGTTCGAATGCGTTGGAGCGCCGAATGCAGATGTCTGACGTTCGGCGCTCCAAACATCCAAACATCGACGGTAAATTTGGAAAATTCTAACCATCAACGATGATAAAAAAAGACGTGGAAAGTTTACGCAGTGCCTTACTCTTTCTCCCATTCAAGCTTCTCCTCGAGGTAGCTGGTGTCATACAGAGTAGCCGCTGTGATCCTTCGCACTGAAAATATGAGGAAAAAGGAACAGGTAAGCCGGTTAAAACTACCCCCGAGCGTGCTTGATAAATCTCTGTGGGTGTGCTCCGCAATAAATGCTGAAAATAATTTATTTGCGTACGTTTGACCTCGGCTGACAGTAATGCCACCTGGTGGATGAATTGGGATGCCGTGAAAAAAGTAAACGGGCACTCGAGAGATTGAAAAATAATTTTACAGACAGCAATGACTGGTGTGCTATTCTACTTCAACCCTTAAGATCTGCAGTACGTACGTATATAAGCGACATGAACTATACGGTTTCGTAAAACCCGATATTATTCTCGGCTTAGCTGATAGAGTTCGACTATCATTTTCAGTGCCCCTGGCTGTTGCTGTATGAAAATATGTGGGCGTCATAACATTGCTCAAAAAGACTTAAGCAACAACAACAAAAAAGATGCTTCTTGTATTAGGTTGAATGAGTATAGCGCACATGTTTTTTTTATTCTTAAAATAACCGGCAATTTTTTTCCTAATAGTCTTGCATAAAAAAAACAAAGTATTTATTTCTAGATAAAATAAAAAAATACGCCGAATTTCAAAAATGTTGAAAACCGAAAATGCCAAAACCTAACAATAAATAACTCAACACACAATTTTATTTTAAACTGGCTTGCATCACGCTATGCTGTGATTAGGGAAAGCTTTCTGTGGCAGTCCAACCAAGGCTACGAGAGTGCGTGCTCTCGCGGACCTTGAGCGCTGATTAAAACCCTGCATAGGCGCTCCACCCCTGTTTGCCATTTCCCAAACAGTTGTCCCCCCCCTTTAACTACGAGTCATGTTAACCATTCTCTACTTTTTGGGGCAGTTCGATACTTTAATCCTATGTTCCAAAGAAGGAAAAAAAAAACAACAACAGCGGTCGGATGAATGCCACAACATACTTTTAGTATAAGGCTCGTCAAAGTGTTAGGTGTTGGAGAAAACCAGCCATCTACGTTAAGTCCATAGTTCGAACACTTTTTGTTCACATTCCGCCCATTTACAAACACAGCGAAAGGACCCAAGTGCGCACCTGATCTCGATACACCACCATCTTACTCTACACAATATAGTCCGTCTACTAGCTATGGTCACCGAATGTCGAGAGACGCGCACGCGAACGCAGGGTTTAAAGCTAGAGAGCCTCTATTACAGAGAGTTTCCAACTTCTCGATGGGATCACGTGGTTCGTACGCCGCAATTGCAATACCAGCTGCCAGGAGGTGCCGAAAACGCTAATCGTCTGCTGAAGTTTTCGCCTCTCCGCCTGCTTTCCTTCTCACTACGTGAAAATGCAGCGTTTGCAGTGAAAATGCACGTAGTGAGAACGCTACGTGCATCCACTTCTCACTAGCGTGAAAATGCACGTGGTGAGAACGCTGCATTTTCACTACGTGAAAATGCAGCGCACTTGCGATTAATCTCCACAGGAGGTGTCCGCCATTAAATTGCAAAAGCTCCTTTGAAATGGGCCATCTGTTCAATATAGGCTCTCTAACTGAAGCCAGCTACAGCCAGGCCATCTTCCGAATGCCGTCTGCTATCCGCGCGGCAATGCTAGCTTGGGCTCCAAGCTAGGCTGCCAAACAGCGGCGCTGCAGGCGGTCACCCCGCGTTTACTCGAAGAATCTTTCATATAATATCCGGCCCGAGCGTGTACCACGACTCGTCGGAACAGCCAAGGATTCACAAGGCGACCGCTTTTTCGCTTTCAGCGTCCACCTCCTCAACAGCGCGTTCAAGCATGACTATCGCTGCGGTATTTACGTTAGCAGACAACATTCGGAAGATGGCGCCTCCCGTTGCTGGCCTCGAAGCTGCGTTCGCGGGTTCCTTCGTATAGACATTTCCAATGTTTACAAAATCACAGTCCTGCGTGCGACCTTCACATCCCAGCACGTACACGTGCGTGTTCGTCACTTCGGACGGGCACGCGCCGTACGCACGCGCCGTAATTAGGCACGCGCCGTACGCACGAACACTCAAGATGGCATCGGCCACACGCTCTTTTTAGAAAGGTCTAAAGACGCTTTGTTGCCATGGTGACACTGACAATTGCAGACTGACTTTATTGTGCAAGAGGGGACGGCTGGTGGAGATGTAAGCGGCCAAATTCACAAAACGATCTTACGCGAGAAATTTGCGAACTACAAAACCCAAGAACCATTTCTTACTGACAGAACAAAAAATTCGTAAGTTTTGCGGAAGTTACGATGGAATTCTACGACAGATCCATAGGTGTCTTGCGCAATTTCTTGCGATCAAATCAACACGACCAACGGCGTCCCTCAGTTATTTCATCATGGCGACCAACGCCTAGTATTTTCCTACGTGCTATTCACGCTCGTCCCGACTTCAAGCAGCACGAAAAAGAAAGAAGTACTTGAAAGCGACCACGACAGAGATGAACGCTGGATCCGCCATAAGCAAAAAGCTACAACAACAACGATCCCACCGACAAAACGACCACCAAGGGCTAGCTTGACAGGATATAGGCCTAGCAAGGCACTCCGAACTGGTTCGACGCAGCGTTGCTCCGACGTTCCCTGGCCAAAACCGTCTGCCCACGACCGGCTGGCTTGCTGACTGGAATATGGCTGCACGACTCTTGTGGACCCTCCCCGGATAAAGAGTTTAATTGCTGACCTCAATTTTCGATTAAGAGGTAAGTATCTTCCCCTTGTCATCCCCTTGTTTTCTGAGGCAGCGGTGACGAACGCTCTCGTCGAAAAAGGACACTCATCGATTTTATCTCCTTGTGTTGTGTGATACAGAGCTCAAAGAAACGCCATATAAATTACCTTTGCAACATATGGTATGTACACTTTGTTATTAGTACATTATTTTATTCACATTTTTATTCCGACACCAAAGTACGTCAACACTGTCAAGCTAGAACTGTTCGTGGGAGCTACGCGATGCCAGTCCAACGTTTCCCTGTCAAGTGTCACGTGAGCATCGAGTTGCAATCGTAAGAGATCGGTTCAAAAAGCGCTTACCAAGACGCGGTCCAACAGCGCGAATTCAGCGCTTCGATCAAACGCGCGTCCACTTCGAGTGTGAACATATATTTACGTGGCTCTTGCAGACACTTTCGTAGTTCAAGTGTATCTTCTTGGACGTCGGCTTGCTCCTCCATCTCAAAGATCGCGAAAAACGACGCGACGATTGTTTCCTTGTACGCCGCTTTGCAAACGAGAGGCGCGGGCCGTCTCCTATTAGCAACGATAACAGTCGTCTTCGCCTCGTAAAGATTGAGTTCGTAGCAGTCGACGAAGACGGTAATCACGGCGTCGGCATTCGTGCCCGTTTGAACCTTGGTAGCGTCGACATTTCACTGCACGTACACGATCCTCGGAGAAGCATTGGCAGAAAGGCCGCCTGCGTCTGGTATTAAAGATCCACGTGCTCAGCACCATGCCGAGCTCTCCGATTGGTTGTTCGTATTGTCGAGGACGATGTCGCCATAGCAACAGCCCACTATCGCTGGGATCTGGAGCTTGCGGGATACCGGAGATTATAGTTTTCCCATAGAAGAACATCGCTTACCTCCTCTCACTTAAGAACGCGTTCATGAATGCCGATTTCTCCTTCTCTTACGATGTTCGTACCTTACGAACGTCTTAGCTAAGTTGTCGTAGCCCAAGAAACTCTTCGTGAATTTGGTCTCAGGTATTTACTTGGGCTCTTTCGCCGTGCTTTTCAATGGACGGAACGTGAAAAAGAGTTCGAAGGAAGGACCACGGAGATGATTGAATTTCTTCAGCGAATAATATTTTTACGAGTCTTACACGAAAAGTATATTTAGAGTTCTCAATCTGGACGAATGTTTTTGTACTGCATTATGGAGCTAAACGACCGATGTGCCCAATCGACTGCCTTAGAGTTATACCGGGAGACAACTACAGTTTTCGGTGATGTGCAGAAAAGTGAACAAGAACACAGAGCAGGTTGGCACAGATGACTGGAAACACGAAATAATAAAACACATAAGGACGGACGCACACAAACAGGACAGTTCTTTCAATTAACAACCGACATTTATGATGCCTCCTCAATGGGTCAGCGCTTCTCTAATTAAACCCTTCGAAAAAAAAAGGAAGAAACCCGCGAAAACAGGAAACACAACCCAGTTGAAAAAAGGAAGAAGAAAAAGAAAGAGAACCACCGTGGTATCGTCCGGTCCCTCTTTCTCTTCTCCCGTGCTAAGTCCTGTGTCCACCTTGTAGAGTTCAGCTTATCAACACTGCAAGAACGCCTCCTCAAAACCGGGTACTCTAAAGGTCTTCTTTCGACCTTCATTCGCCTAATTTTGGGTTCCGCGAGCTCTCGGTCTCCCAGAAGAAGGACTTCTCAGGTTGTTACCATACCCTACGTCCATAACACTTCTCACAACTTGAAGACTATCGCAGCGCGGTATGGTACTTCCGTTGTTTTCTCGTGCAAGACACGCCTAAAACCACTTTGCCAAAAGGTTAATAACAGCAGTGCCCCCAAAATCTGCTCCATCCGGCATGCCAACCCATTTGTCCCCTCCCCTGCGACGAGAAGGCGGTGTACCGTATTCCTTCTTCCTGCGGGGATAGGTACGTCGGATAGACCGGTAGGTGCGTCAACACTCGCCTCCGTGAGCACTTCCTTGAGGTGACCCGTGCGTCTAGTGACTCTCTTCATCCCATTGTGGAGCACAACCGCCTTTGTTCAAATTGTAAGCCAGACTTCCATGCTACGCGAGTCATCGGGAGACACAAGGAGACTGGGACGAGAAATTGATCTTTAGAATTGCCGGGAATGATTGAATGCGTTGTTGGCTAATTGCTGGGAATTTGACGACATGATGGCCTTAGACAAGGACAAAAAGAGCTAGCAACACAGAGCGCTCTGTTGTCTAGTCTCCCCTTGGTCCGTCTTAACGCCATCATCGTCGAACTCACCCTCCTGGTTAACCTGGCAGAGGTTGAGTTTCTGAGAGAGGAGTTGGAGCGGTGAGCACAAGCTGGTTCTGCGCTTTTCTTGTCTTTTCCGGCGGTGTTTTCTTCTTCTTCTTTTCTAGGGAAGATGGAATCCCGCTTTTTCTTTTTCTTTTAAATTTAATTTGAGTATCTGGGTTCTCTTTTTTTTTAATTTTCCTTTTTTCAACGGCGTTATCTTCTCTGTTTTCGCGAGTTTCTTCCTCTATTTTCGGTTTTGGGTTAGAGAAGCACTGACCCATTGAGGAGGCATCATAAATGTCGGTTGCTAATTGAAAGACCTGTCCTGTCCGTGTGTGTCCGTCCTTATCTGTTTCATTCTTTCGTGTTTCAAGTGCAGAGAAGTGACGACAAAATTATAATAAAATAATGTTTGTTTTAAGTTTAGACGGTGAGCACGTTTGTGGAATTATACGTCACTGAAAGAATCAACACAAGTCTAAGAGATGTGTCGTTTTCTTCGTCAATGTGTTCACTCTTTCCGAAAAATTAAAAGTTTGTCGTCACCAATAAAATCAATAAATTACGGAATCTGACGCCTATCTCTTTTCCGAATGCTTTTTCCTCTCAAACAAGTGTGCCTCCCTTTTTTTTTTGCCTTGAACGAAAAAAAAAAGAGTATCCGCTTGAAATGCGTGCGTACGTTTTTTTGTAAGGACACGACCCGGGCTGCCAGGCACAGCAAAATAACGACTCCGTGATTACGCTCCAGCTCAAGAATGATAATATAGTTCCGCGTAAGTGGTCACAAATTACGTCACTCAATCGCAGGACAAGAGAGATTTTTTTGTGTGTGTTTAAAGGGCGTTAGTTTGTGTGTTATTTAGTGCCTCGACATGAAGCGCTAGCCAACAGCTCCCACATTAGAAGGCCGTAGTGCCGGAGTCTCTAAGCCACAGGACACAGTTTTGATGAGAGTACTACGTCAGCGTTCAACCGGAACTCGTGTCCTCGCTGATTGAACACTAATCTCAACCGTGCGCTGGCACAGCACTCGTGTTCAACCTGTGACCCGCGGTGGCCTACGGAGAAATTCCAGCGGCATCTTCAACTACGAGGTATCTGGCCAGCACTCAATGTTGGCCCAGGGCAGACCTCTGCCTCACTGAGGTATTTCTTGGCGCTACCAAAGACAGAGCTCGGCTTGCCTATTGGCGTCTTCTTGCGTTGCTCCGGGCTCAGCGAATTCGCGAGGGACTCTGGGCTCTCGTCTCCTGGACGGATGACCTTTCCCCTCTCGAGGACGGAGATCTTGCGTTTGGCCAGGGCGGCCTTGTCTACGGACTTCCTGGAGCTGAACGCTGTGGTGGCTGGCGGTACCGGGAACGGCGGGAGCACGCAGAACGGGTCCGGCACAGCCTCGCTTCTGGCGTCCACTTGGATGTGCAGGCTATTAAGACGCCGACGGCCCTCCTTCAGATCTGGTGCCGAAGTCGACGGTGACATAGCATTGGGCGCCATACCAGCGGCTGGAAGAGAGGTAGGACAGTGAATGAACGGGAGCGAGCTGGTCAGCAACAACTTTTGTGGTTCGGCAAGTTTGTACAAATTACAACCTAAGGTATCAAAACAGTGTTAAAAAGACAACGACCGATAGAAGAACACAGACCGCTTTGATGGCTCTATACTGTAGTTCTCTCTCACTTCGAACTATACGTACATAAAAGTAGAAATAAGCGCAGTATCTGTGTCACGGTCCCTTGTGTTCCTTACGCCGCCCTTAATCAACCAATTCACTTTTTATGTATATGAGTCGCTCTCTAATTGTCTGCATGGTAATATGCTATAATGGTTGACTAAATTGTTCATGCAGTATTTTTGTGCTATAGCGTGATTTTCTGCTGAGCAATCTAAAGAAAAATGTTGGGGCAGCCTCAGGTAAACTCTGTTTGCCTAACGCCTCCCCTAGTCAGACTGAAAACCAAATAATGAGGAAGGTGGTTATTCCGACCACTTGGTTCATGGTCTTAAAAGATATAAAAGCGACAAAAACAACAAAGATAAAGACTTCGTCTTAATCCTTGTTGTTTTCGGTGTTTTTATATCTTTTGAGACAAATAATGAGGCAGCCACAATTTGTAAATCGCAGAAACCCAATATGAATTCAGGCATGGCAATCATGCCGTTTTAAAAACTCCAATCCTGATTGCGTATCGTTTTCCTTAACCTAAATGCATTCTGAGACACGAGTTGCGGTTTTTTCAAACTGTAGTAATTGTCTGCGAAAACTAAATAAATAAATAAATAGTGCCGTGGGCTTTTTAAATAAATTAGGCGAGTATTTATGTTTAGGCAAATACCGTATTGCGAAAAAATCATATCAATTGTTGAGGTCCTTAAACTTTGAGACTCAATGGAGGCACAAACCTAATTGTCTTGTGTCCTATCAAAAATTACGTGCTTCAGACGAAGCCTTTTACTTCGCTAAATTCGTTTTGTAGACCATGGTTATCGTCCCACCTTGTGCTTCAAGAGGCGCGGGCAAACTTGATTTATTTTCAAAGAAACACTTAAAGGAATACTTCAACGAAATTTGAAATATATCCGTCGTGTTCAAAAATAGGTTGAATATGATCCACAATATCCGTAAATGACAATTGCACGTTTGTATTTTAAGCCTGGTGGCTGTATTTTTTGTTATAAACGGCCCACTCTAGCAAGCGCTCGGAGAAGGCCCAACTTAGAGCACGTGACATCCGACGCAATCGTGACGTAGGTCGTCTCGGGACGAGCAAAGCTACCGCGAGGCTGACGTCGAGAGGATGGCCTAGTCGTTCCAGCCACCGAAGCGGCTGCTTTTGTACGAATTTTGAGTGACGGGTTAATCTTCTATAATTTTGTATGGGGACAATAGCGACTTCTGCGATACACAAAAGGCATTCTCGGGAAGAGGGGAGTTCCTCCTTCGCCCCTTCTCTCGTCGTGGCCGGAGGCGAGACGACCTCCGTCACTAGCTGTCAAGGTTCCCAGACGGGCATTACAAACGAGGCGTTAGCGACATCCACCAGGTGCTCTTTGCTAATCGTTTAATTCGTTTTAAAATTCCTTTTCGTGACTTTTTAACAAGATATTGGTGTGTTCGATGTGATACTGCTCCTTTGAACACATATAGACCATAAAATAAGCGCTCAAATTTCGTTGTAGTATCCCTTTAAGGGCTGTATTACACACGGACATATTTTAACGTCATTCTGTTTTCAACGTAGAAGTCCAGTTATGCGGACTATTTTCTGAGTATGAATTTCTTCGTTCGCCTAAAACTACTAACCAACAAACGCAAGCCTTCTTGCTTTAACTTTAGGATGACCTACTCTTCAAACTTTATAAATTTGCTTAATTTCACTTGCGCTTTCTTAGATTTTTATCTTACTGGGAGAGGACCGCGCGGACACCACCAAGATTATGGAGCTATGCCCTCTAATTGTAGCACCTTTTGTTTTTAATGCAATACTCCAGGGGTGGCCAGGCTGACCCAGCCTAACCGCTCATTCACACTGGAAGCGGATCCGCGTTCGCAAAGCGGTTGCGAACGCGGTTGTATAAAGATCCAGTACAATTGAACGCGCACTCGATGACATCAAGTGCGCGTGCAATTGTACTGGATCTTTATACAACCGCGTTCGCAACCGCTTTGCGAACGCGGATCCGCTTCCAGTGTGAATGAGCGGTTAGAGCGGCAAACAAAACCGCGAAACTTCCCAGAGCCGAAGGAGGGGGGGGGTACTTTGTCCAGAGCAATAAATGAAACTCGAACTACTGTCAATCAATCCGAGTCAAAGCAGTCCAACTGTACATATGGTAGCTGCACGCTGAAGCTTCTTCGCCTCCTCAAGACTACCAAACCGCATCCTGTCTTTCGATTTAAAACGCGTTCCATCCCTTTTTTCGGGAACTGCTCGTGTGACCGGAAAGAAGGCGGGGAGTTAGGGGTAAGGTAGGGAGAGAGCCGCGAGCCGCACTTTAACACGCGAAGAGCCGCATGGAGCAGCAGCTTGGCCACCCCTGCAATACTCCCATTTTGTGAGAGGAAAAATCTAAGGGTATCATCTGCTTTGCCGAAGATTCTTAATTTAACTGAGAAACCTAAAGCCTATAGCTTAATGCTGCCGAAAAATGAGACCTTTCGATTGCACGGGGGAATGCTCAAATTCGATCTTCTTATCATTCAATTGCGAAGTGCCACTCTAAAGCCGACCTGTGAGAGGCATTATTTGCCAAACCAAAGTAGGGCATCTTGCACGCCCTATTGTCACTAGGTCTTTCGAAAGTAACGCCAATCTTTCCGCATGGAAGCCATTTCGGTACATGAAATGAGCAGTTACTCTTTGACCTTTTCATTCTTGGTGACGCGATCAAATTCATGGTGACAGGTGGGCTTATAAAGACATTTTTATAGACCCAGAGTTTATTATTGACGCACCATAAAAACAAGCGCACATATCCGCATCGTCATCTACATACAGCGTCGGTGCTTTTCGGCATTAAAAAAGTAATTTCTCTGTCTTGAAGTACGCAAGAAAAACAATATAAGATATCTGTAGATATAAGCATGATTGGTAAGTTTATTAAATGCATACTGTCAAAGACGCTTATATTGATGAGGGATGCTTTCAGTACAATTACGCTCCATAGCGATCTTGGCGCGACTGGTTCAGAACAACATTTCGGAACTCGATTATTGGACGGGACGAAATTGGCGACAGCCATGGCGACAAAAACTTAACTGCCAATCCTCGTGCGAGGTTTCGGTCGTCTTTAGGTTAGTATCGGAACTATTCACTGGCTGCCATAGCTGTGTGCGCGGGTAGTGAACGCGTGATGATGGCGAGCTTCCGCAGCTCTCTTGCAACGCGCATTCCGCACCATCAAGATTGCCGGTCTCAACAGGGTATTTTTGTAAGCTCGTTCTGGGCTTGCGCTCTAAACATCGCCCTAAGTATGGCATCCGGTGAATACCCCTTATCTCTTCGTGTCCGGCTAGCAGGCAAGGAAGGCAATGGCGCTTCTCTCCTAGAATCCCTTGCATTAGGCACGCCCCAGTGAAAGACTGAGGATGAATTTCTTTTGACCACCTGGGAACCTTTTGAAGTTCAGCGGAGCTGTCAGTTACACGGCGCCTTCTCCGCAAGAAACCTCCGTCAGGTTGCGGTCAATTCAACTGGGGTCCAAACCCGCTGAATGGGAATCCGTAGGAGGGTGCCTTGCCTCGGGGCAAAAATCCGATTGACTCAAGTGCCAGTACAATAGATCCTTTTGAAAAGTCAGCGCCAACGCCGGTCCTACATTGCTCGCTCACGTACTCTGAATATATAGTGGACACGAGGCCTGCGTCAGCGTTTCGAGTGATTTCGGTTAAGGCTTAGCTCATATTGAAAGCGAGTGCTGCGTGAGTACGGCGAGGATAAGGATTCAATCACGTTCTTCCCGAGCAAGCGATGGTGACCACCAATGTTGCTTGATGGAGTTTTGAAAAGGGTCTGTTAACCTTTATCGAAACCTTAGGTATTCGTACAATTTATTCCTTCGCCAGGCATTAAAAACGGTTACAATACTGCTCGTCGCTTGCACTTACCTACTGATGTCGGACGGTTCGAATTATCAGGACCAGGCACCGCAGCATTGTCACGTGGCAGGCTGTCTCCACTGGACTTCTTTCTGATGAAGGCGACCAAATTGTGCACCACTCCTCGGTTCCGGTCTTCACTCTCGCCCTTCACTTCCTCATAGACCTTGTTCGCACCGCGCATGTACTTTTGCGCATACGCCTGCGGTACAATTTGAAACGGACGATGTTGGGATGAAGGAAGCATTTAAGCATCACCAAAAAACAAGAGTATATATACTATTTGAAGGGGCCGTAAACTATAAACGTCGCAAACGCCGATAACGTTTTTTAACACTAACACCACAAAATCAGAGGCCCAACGTAACGTCAATAAAGTTCTGTAGCAAAAAATGTTAAGATGGTTCAAGACATTAAACAAATTACACCCGAAATACAATGCAATAAGAACACATATGTTTACCGCTATAACAAATATAGGCATAGTTTAGTAAGAAAGCAGTGATTCCGTTAATAAAGTATTCATAGCGTCTGACTTCTTTAACTTGGTGTTGGTCCTAACAAAAATACGGCGCTTATTTTTAAACTGATTTTGGGAAGTTCGCTCTTTAATATAAAAATGCCTTATTGAGCCTTACCGTTGTTCTAAATCTCTAGGTTGAAGCATGAGAAACAAATTTTTTCAAAATCGAAATAAGGCGGGTTAGACTCAACGACGTAGAGGGGCTTGAAGTGATAAACCGGAAGTTCGAGAGTGCCCCCCCCCCCTCCCAGTTGCCACTATGTTGCACGCAAAATGTGACTACTCCTGAATGTGACCTCACAAGAGTCGTGACGTCACCGGTAAGATGGCGGCGCCCAGAACTGGTGGAAGAGAGTTTGTTCGGTGCGCGGTAGTCGTGATGTTCCGCTGCTTGCCAACGATTTCGGGCTTTTTTATGCTCTCTGACGCAGTTATAACGTGAAGACTTGAAGGATCTTCAGGTCTTCATCGCCGTAACGGTACTCGGATGTCCGGATGTGTACGTGGATCGATATAAATTTTAGCATAAATGTTTCGCATTCCCCTTGCTTTGTTTGAACGTTGGAATGTCTGAGAATCAATGCGGAATGTACGCGTCGCATGTAGGGCATAGGGCACGGTGTAAAAATAATACTCTTCAAGTGAGGACAGCGCGCTCCTCGCGACGTGCCGATAAAGTTCGCTTTTCTCTCTCTCTCTCGCTCTCTCTCTCACTATGGTTTCAAGCGGCGCCGGCAGATGACTCGTCGACCCGTGGGTCGGCGGGCCTTGTCTCCTGCGCCTTTCAATGGGAAACACGTTTTTTAAAACGTCGTGTTGTGCGTGCGGTCCGTTCCTTATAACCCGGCACTTGTAGTGTGTGTGTTGCTTAGGCATAGATTCGTCGTTTGTCTTAGTTTCATGGCTCAACGGCAGCGAGGGAAGTTTTATGAAGACACTGAAACAGAGGCATTTGGCGCGGTATTCAAACGGGCTAAGCGGGTATGTGTCGGCGCTTCCCTGGAATTTCATCCCTTTCTAGGTCTCAGGCTCGTGAGCATCAGACACAAAACACCTAATGTTGGGGCTCATATTTTCTTGCCCGTTTGCCCGCGCTTGCCGCCTTGGCCCAAGAAGCAGTCTTGGTGCAAAATGTTGATTAACATCCCTTTCAGTCTCTTATATATACTTTTTTCAAAAGTGTGCCGCCTATACTTCGTTTCACCATAACTTGGCAAAGTGCAAACGCCACAGTGGGGGATCGGTGGCTGAGTGGGCTAGCGCACACCAGCTCTGAGCACGTGGAGCGAAAGCTCGCGCTGCAGAAACTAGGGATCCTAAGTTCAATCCCCACCTCTTCCCTTTTCGATCTGGATGATCATCGTACCGGCGTGCGGTCGTATATCACTACTGCGTGGTGCACGTTAAAGACCCCAGGATAGCGGTTGTACTGGACTGTCTAAATTGATCATCTACAGCAAGTGCCTCGTCGCAACTTTGAACATGGCTGACCAACTACACGCTGTATGCATATCCACACAAACCCAATTATTTATCAAACGCCACAGTCCCCTCGAGCCAAACAGGGAGACGGAAGGGAGGTACGTGACAAATCTCTGCAGAAGGAGAGCACTCTGATATGTCGTCACGTGCCTGCTCTCCAACGTGCATATATGCTCACTGGGACTGTAGCCTTCTGCCATTTGCCAAAATATGATGAAACGAAGTACAGTAGTTACTACGCTAATTACCCAAGGCATTCCTACTTTGGGCATTTGTTTGACAAGATTGTTACGTCAGCAACTACTGTGAACTCGGCTGAGCGCCCATTGGACTCGAGAGCTGCATTAGTGTTCGTTGCGAACTGGGGTTCATTCACGTGCTTTACTCAGAAAAAAATGCCGACAGTCAATGTTGCATGATGGGGTTTCGCAAAGGACCTATTGTATCCAATGGATGTGAAATGTCCTGCTATATAACAATGCATCAATACATAGTAATCTAGGTGCTCAGGGTTGTGTTCGTCTTTGTAGTTAACAAGTTACAGAGATAATTATTTCCTACGAGTGTAATATTTATTTTTGAGTAGCTGGGCCCGTTTTGTGCCCATTAAAGTCGGTGTGCTATGGTGTTATTATCATCTCTGCAATGCCTACAAAGCAAAGCCTCTTGGTGGAAATAAATTAATAAATAACATTTTCACATTACTGGAGTTTGTTTTCGAATGCCCCACAAGTTCAAGAGAGGTGGAAGGAGTGCAGCACATGTAAGAAGTCTGCCAGTCTGGTTTGTCCCATTTATTAATATTGGGGAGGTCAGAGATCCAAGTGTCCTCAAAAGTTCCACCGCACTGAACAAAATTTGGTGCCGACACTGAAGGTAAAACTGATGCGATTGAGTGCGCGTGATTCACTGCAATCGGTCATAAAGCAAAGCTGTTCTGACACTTGCCGGCTCCTCCGAATTTCTGGAGAATAAAAGACGATTTGACTGATTGATTAGTATTTCAAATATCTTTATTTCCGCTTGATTACATAATTATTGATTTTTATCAAACGGTTTCATAACAAGTTTTTTTTTTTCTGCGACAGTCTCGTGTCAGGCGTTCAGTCTTGTGCCTGTGCTCCTTGTTGCCAGATGACGCTCCCGACACGTCGGTGTTCAGTTTGGTCGAGTGTCGACTTTTACTGACCGATGCCGTTTTATGATCATGCTCATGTGCCGCCACTGACATCTGATGCACTGAAGCTGCTGTGCTGGCTTCTAATCAGCAGATTTTCCTGGTAGTTTTCTGAGTCAATGTAGCAAGTTCGGGAATGTATTGCCTACGGGGTTGTGCCTTTTAATGTTCCGTTGACTTGACGGCTGGCAAGAATGTTTGTTTTCTATCTAAGCCACTTCCATTCTGGAATGACGATTTATTCTGCATGCCGCGGCGACCAGTGCAACTTGTGTAAATCTTGTGTGTCAAAGTGAAGTCGGGTGATGCTTGGTGTCCACTTTTGAGAACAACCGACCATTCTATTTCTTCAAGCCACTCAGCGGCATTCTCCCTCAAAGTTGGAAATTGTGTGCTTTGTGGAGTGATCACAGATTATATGTGCCGGCAAATTATTATGTATTGCCCTTGGACGACCACCGGCACCACATCAACTGTCAGTGCATTGCTGCTCACCTGCTTTGTCGTACTCACCTCCCTGCGAGGTGATCGGGATAAGGAGCCTGGGGGTAATGTCGGCACCGGGGACAGAGGCCGCCGAAAATACTCTTCTATGTCCCGCTGTCGCCCCTCGAGACGTGGTCGAGGATCGCTCGGTACGAACTTTTGCAGGCCCATTCATTTGTACGGGCACTTTCGGTAAACGTGGTTGGCCTCACCGCAAAGGTAGCAGAATGGTGCTCGGTTGGACGTTCGTCACCTCTCGGTGTACGTTGTTCAGCGCAAACCTACACTGACTCTTACCGACGTCTGGAATACTGCGGCGTTGGGGTGTCCCGTTGAATTGGCATCGAACACTAACGGAAAGCCGGTGGCGGTCGTCGTGCCATTGCGGCGTAGACCACCCTCGGCTCGTCAGATGCCGATTCGCTCGCAGAACTCTCCGGTTGAGATGCCTGTTGAATTTCTTACCGAATAATCACGGCAATCAAAATAAAAGCCGAGCGACTGGTGGTAGGATGCAGATTCTTTATATCCTCTTTGAGAACGTCGTGGATGATGTCGTGGATGCCTGGGTGGCTGGCGTCAAAGTGGCAGCTTAACGACTCCAGAGTCGAGACGCCGGGGAGTTGTTGATAGTGACGGGCTCAGGCATGCAGTGCACGCTTAGTGTTGGAAGCCTCGGTGATGAACCCTTCGACTGTTGTCGGAGGGTTGAGGATAAGGCTGCCTAAGATGTTGTCCCTCACATGAAGTACATGAGGATTTTCAGTTTCCCGTCTTTTGTAGTAGAGGGTCGGTGCAGGCACTCAATCAGGCGCAAATCATCCTCCACGAAGTCGGTGACGCTCTTGTTGGAGCCGTATCCTGGACCGGATCAGGCATTTGGTTCTCTCTCGTGGATGTTGGCTGACGAACGTGCGCTTTATTTAGGTCTTGCAAACTTCCCTCGACGTTACAAAAAACTTGTGGTTCTCAAGTTGTTTGCACAACAATTATAGGTTCTGTAGGTGCTGATAATAAGTAAACCCGTTGTGGTGGGCAACACGGTCATATTGTCACGAATAGCTGGCAGAGAGACGGTTAGTTTTATTTTTTTTCTTCGCATCAACCGAAAGGGGAACAGAGACTAAATGAAAAAGAAAAAATGCCTGACGAAGGCTTCTGTTTTCTTTGCAGTTTGTACATATGGCACAGAGTGCATATACACTACGTACAGCTGTATATATCAGCGATTAAAATAATGTTATGGCTTTGTATGGCGCAGTAGGAAACTAAATGTTTAATAGGGGAGAACTTGTGCCCAAAACAAAAGCGCAAAAAGTTAGCGTCGCAGGCGTTGAAGGTTCGCGGTGTAGAACGATCGAGCGTAAGAGCGAAACTGATCCCGGACCGCCACGCAGAGCACCTTTTGTGCCCACGTAGGTTTCTGGAACATTCAGCGTAGAACGTTCGGCGCATAGAGCATTCGAACCTCGATCAGACGACAAGGTTCTCGAACGTACGAGAACGCTAAGTCTAAAAATTAATAAAAGAAGCTTCCGCTTCCAGGAATCGAACCTGGAGCCTCGACGAAAAGCCAAGCGCGGGAACCATTCGGCCACGCCCGCACTCGCTCCGCGATGCGCGTGGCAATATCCATGACGTCCCCATACACTTCGCCGTGAAAGTGCGTCGGAGTGCAGGTGCGACGGGCATGCAAACCACAGTGGTAGCGGACGTGGTCTGCTGCTACGGGTTTGTCATGCGTTGGCTTAGTCTACATCGGTTTTTCGGGCAGGAGACCGAATTCCGGTGGTTCTTCCTGGTAGTGGCGACTGACTCGGATTTGAGGTTCTTCATGGTTTATTTGTGGTGTTCGTTCTTCTGGTACTCGCTGGTCTTGTGGTTTTTCTGCCGGGCTCGGGAATCGACATGGTTCACGGCTCCCTGGGGTGCAAGACGCGGAACAGTTCACCATCTGTGTCCCGTTGTCGGACAAGTCGGCTGAGGAGATGCCAGGATGCTTATATTGCCCCCACCTTCCTTGCCCCCTCAGACTTCGTCCGTCATGGTGATGACGGTGCCGTCGTCAGGGGGTAGATGGCGCTGCTGGTCGGACTGGCGTAGCAGTTTCGGTCGTCGCCGCTGGACGAAAGCGATGGCCTGTTCAAGGTTGCGCTCGCCGAGCCGGTTGATGCGTGTTATGCGGTCAGCGGTCGCCGATCCACGTGAAGTTGCCCGCGTTCATGTGCCGCCCTACAAGTTTTGATGACCCCACCAAGCGGACAGAGGGGGTAGAGAGCGACACTGTTAGCGCGAACAAGCGATCGCCGAGTTTTCCAGCTTTTTTTAAACCGTAGGATGTAATTTAAGTTATTATTTCTACGGAAAGAGCTCATTTAGTTCTATAATGTAGGCGATAAACTTTCGTGCCCGCTAATACTATTTAGAAGTAAAAATGCGAAAATGCGCCGTTGTCGTGTTCGCGCTAACAGTGTCGCGATGTGTACAGCTGCTGCACTGTGTAGAGTGCTCTCGGCTCTGTGGGGTGGCGATTCTGAAGGGTTCGCCAGCGGAACGGCCTCAGGGATGGTTGCCAAAGTGCCGCCGTGCGCTAGCTGAGGCTGATCCTTCCATCGCATGTCCGACACCCGGCCGACAGAGGTGTGCTCCTGAGCGCGGTCCAGGTAGCAACGTTCTGTGACACTGTAGCTACGCTCGGCTGGATTTAGCGTGTGGCTCGTGAAGGAACTGACCAAAGCACACGGCATTACTCCTGCAGCCGGACAGCATTCAGGCCACAGTCGCTTGCATTTGTCTGCAGAACGAACGGCTTGTTCAGGTCTGGGATCTGTAAAGAAACTTTGTAAAACACTGTTTTTGAAATGGCTGTGGATGAGCATTGTTGTTGCTCGGCCCAACACAACTTGACACTTTTTTTAGAAGGTGATTGAATGGTTGAGATATCTCGGAACAGTGAGGAATTAAATCCTTGTAGAACGCAATCATTTTGAGGTATCTTTCGTAGGTTGTTTACGTCGTGTGAGCCTGAATATTTCGTTATCGCGCACAACATATATACGTTTGGGTGCGGCCAAATAAACGTTTCCGGGGTGAATCATGGGGCCAGCATTACTTATTCGCTCAAATGCAATGCGAAAGTGCTCGAGATGCTCCTCAATAGTTCTCGCGAAAAACAAGTCGTCCATGGATGCCATGGCAAATTCGGACTTCGCGTCCCCGAGTACAACATCCATCAGGCGCTCAAAAGTTGCTGGCGAATTAGACAAACTAACGGCACTCGGGTGAGCTAACAACCCTTTGTGGCAGATGAAATCTGTTTTATAAACACGTGATGGATCTAAAGGAACCCGGGTGCAGCAGTCGGAACAGTACAACCAGGGGCGACGTAACCTGCAGTTCGAGGTGGGAGATTTTGTGCTCCAGTGTGTTCACCGACGGAGCGATGCTGCTTGAGGCTTCGCAGTTTCTCTCGTAGACAGGTGGAGGGCTGTTTCGCGTGCATGAAAAGTGCTCACCACTCACTTACAAACTAGTTCACTGTGAATCTAGAGAAGAAACGGATCTTGTCATGTCACCGACCTTAAACGATTTTTTCAAGAAGACGATGACGATTTCTCGCAGGATCGGAACGACACTGACGGCAATCCCGTTCCTGAAGCACCCCTCGTCTGCCTGCACCACGGCGGCAGCACGTAATTCCGCTCGGCGTGTAATGGCTTCTCCAACGAGGCGGGCGCCCCGGGCTAACTCTTCATGGGTCTCAAAGGTGCGGTTGATGAAGTAGACGTGGTGTCTGGGGTGGTATTGTCTTTTGAGCCTAGATACTCTGTCCGACTTCGGTGTATTCGGGTCCGCTTTCTTGAAGAGCTCTTGCATGACGCAAACGTACTAGAACCGATTTTCGTCCAGGTGCTGCGTTCTTGCCTCAAGTTCTTGAAGAAACTGCGTCGTATAGCCCGCAGGCAACAACTCTTCTCGTTGCTTGGTGTGGAAGTCCGCCAAGCTGGTAAAGGGGGCCTGCGACCCAAACGTGCACCTGGCGCTCACTTGTAATGCTTGCGGCACGATGCGGTCCACAATGATGGCTTCCGAGACACTGGAGGCACTGTGGTACGTCTGCAGCTCGCGGAAGAAGTCTGCCACGGACTTGACGCCGTCGTGCCCTGGGTAGACTGGCATAGTTTAGTGCGGTCGGGGCTCTCATCGATGGGGTCCCCTGCTGGTCCGGCATAAGGACAAGGTGTTGCATCCCGGAGGCGCATATCTCCGTGAACTTCACCAGAAGGTTCCTCTGTGCAGCTTCTGCCATTTCTTGATTTTTCTTGCCGTGAAGGCAGGACTGCCAACACACGCAAAAACGGCCCCAAGAAACCGACACAAGAGAGCAAACGTTTGCTGAGGTCACAAAACTATCAGACAAACGCCAGTACAACCAACGCTGACGTGACACGGAAGCGCGGAACGACGATAGTGAAACCTGGAAGTGGGAAAAAGACGGTGCGTCGCACAGTCAAAGTGAGGCTTCGGTCACTTGAACGAAGCGGCACCACGATTCCACACTGCCGTGCACAACTTACGCAATTGCCGTAGCTAAACTGTGTATCCGAATACATTGCACACGCTTCACTGCAGACCTCAAAGACTCCGATGGTCGACGCTGTCGTAGCGATATCCGAATTAACCTGAGGTCCAAGCAGCACAGGGCCGATTGTGTCTTTCGTGGCAATATCCCCGTCGATCGGCAGCGAAATGCGTACCATACGCCTATGTGAGAGACCACGCTGAACTCTAAGGTAGGGATGGAAAATTTCCGAAAATTTAAGAGCCAAAAAAAGAAAAAACTACAGAAAAACAAAACTTTCTTTTGGAAGTTTTAGAAAAATTGGAACACTTGTCTGAGCAGGAATAATCCTGAAAAAATCCAAAAGAAAGCGAACAAGTTTATTAACGGCAATAGGTTTTGGCGAATTATTGTGGTGTAGTATCAAAATATACTATTTGTTTGAGCATTAATGTGAACTTTTTCAGTTGAGGGGATTTTTCGATACTCATCTGGCAGGTGTCAGCAGAGGAAACTCGATGCAAAGGGGGAATTTAAAATAATATAATCCAATCCATCGGTAGATAGCTTTAGTTTCGGAAACCCTCGTGCGCAACGCGACTACTCCTCGAAACTCGGGAGCGGCATTTGCTTTGGATCTGTTTGAACTTTCCGCTGCGTAACATGGTGAGACCCCGTTTAACCATCTGGGTGAACTTCAATGTGCTCCCAGACAACCACGAATATCCACAGGATGTCCACAGATTGTCCAAATATTAAATATCATAATAAAATATTTAGAGGACATTCATTAGATATCAAGCAATTACCTTTAGTAGAATGTCAATTTGTAATATCTATACAATGTTTCTACAAGATGTTTTTTTTGCATCAAGTCAAGTAAATGTCCAGAAGATGTTGCATTACTTTTTAGCAACGAAGATTTTCAAAAATCCTAAAAATTAGGACATTTGAAAAAAAAAAAAAGACACTGTCTTCGGGAACAAACTACCAGCCACGGCGGACGTCGGGAATTCTAATTAACCAGCTTATTAATTAAAATTTGTTAATTAACCTTTTAATTAGTGGAAATAGGCATATGGTTCCAATCAGAAAGTTGCTGAACGTTATCGAAAACCACTAAATCAGTCATTTTCAGAAAGACTTTGAGTGCGTGAGAAGAGTAGTAGCACACTAAAATTACCACTCGTGGAGCAGGTACAAGGCTGGGGCTAGATAAGAGGCGGAAAAATCGCGCGGGCGCCTTACCGCAACCGCTAGCACTTGTACCTGCTCCACGAGTGGTAAATTTAGTGCGCTACTACTCTTCTCACGCGCTCAGTCTTTCTGAAAATGACTGATTTAGTGGTTTTCGATAACGCTCAGCAACTTTCTAATTGGAACCATATGTCTATTTCTACTAACCAAAAATTAATTAACAAATTTTAATTAATTAGCTGGCTATTTAGTATGTTTTTGGCAATTCCTGACGTCTGCCGTGGCTAATAGTTTGTTCCCGAAGACAGTTTTTTTCTTCAAACGCCCTAATTTTTATGGATTTTTGAAAGTCTTCGCAAAAACACCTGGTATATATATATATATATATATATATATATATATATATATATATATATATATATATATATATATATATATATATATATATATATGTAAGCCGCTGTATTTGAAAAGGAACACCGCCGAATTTCTTTTCTGGGGGAGGGGGTCGCCGGTCTGCCTCAATATTGGTTTAGCACTGCAATAGGCATGGCCAAATAAACATAATAAATTTTGTGTCAGTAGAAAAAAAAATTCACGAAGTTATGCAATTTTGAAATTTCGTCTTTACTATATTTTCAAACTGAAATTATGGTAATCTTGGAAAAGCGACGTCATTGGCGGGAACAATCACGGCTTGGGCTGTAGACTTTGGCTTGCCGAAGACCTTGCTCCCGAGAAATTAGAAGGGGTTTCTTGGTGTAAAAGGGATGCTGTGAAAGTTCGCAACAGCATTCGTTCAGTAGGATAAAATTAATGCTACACACACATGTACCTACCTTTCTGCTGGAAAGTTTTCCCACTGGCGACATCACGCCATTGGAAAGGGCGATCAATTTGAATGTTGTTTTTTACTCAGTGGTTTTCGCAGTAGCTATTCCAAATTTATACACACTAATTACCATTGCCCCCTTGCTTCTTTGGTCCGCTTTAAAGCGACTACAGAGCACCGATCATGCGGTGTAAAGTTTGGAGGCCTTTAAAGGGAAGAGCGGGAGCGAGGACGAGGGAGAAAGTGGAGGGGGGCAAGGGTGTTAGGCAAGGGGGAGAAAAACACGGAGAGGAGGCAACACGCAACACCTCGCGACTCTGCACATGTGTTACTCCGCCAAATAGTTCGGGCATTTGGGCGCCAGTTCTGGTTACATTTTGCATCAACAGTGCCTTCTTCACGCAAATACAGCACGTAAACTTTTGTCCGATGTCCCAGTGATTTGGAAAAAGCGCAAGGGCATATTTATTGAAGTACTTAGGATACGATCAATAGAAAACGTATTACTTTGAACGTGACCGCGACGCGGGCCCTCTTGTCTGGCCAGCTGGTCTGGCGTACATACGCTGTGCTACTCCGCCGCTCCTGTTTCCTTTCTCGGGTATCGGATTTCATCCGACTACACTCTGCAAGCTGCCTTAGGTCTAAAGGTGGGGCGACACGATAGGAAGCAGACACTGACGCAATACACAACATTTTCTGTTATGTTTTAATGCACGCGATTAGATTGGTACTGATACACAGCTTTCGCCACGAATGCCCCTTACCTCTTCCCATGAGCACAATATATATTTGCTTCACGGTGCGTGTTGCCGTGGCTTAACTTTACATAATATCCAGCATGTGCTCCTGCCATAAAATAAACATATCATGCAAGACCTTGGCTTTGATACGGACGCCAGTGGCTCAATCACGCCGGTGAGCTCGCTCACCGAACGGTACACAGCGACAGTCGAGATTCCAGATTGACTGCACCGAGAGCCTACCACCTGCTTGGTCTGTTTCGACGAACGAACTTGGTCCAATTTCGCGCACATCCTCTTCCGCGAACGTAAAGGCGAACGCACAAACGCTGACGATTGAGACGACCGAGAACCACAACGACCACACAGGGAAGACGCCATCTTTTCTGCTCAAGACAGGTGTCCCCCTGGTGCGTATTTGAATAAACACTAAAACAAATTATATACATACAGTGTAATATTATTTATTTTTTAATTATAAATGCGTAAAAATGACAAATAATAATTAATAAAAAACTGTTATTTATATTGCGTTTCGTTTTAAACTTGAACCAACAGTTACAACTGGAACTATTTGCAAGTGCGCATGAAGACAACGTGTTTCGTTTCGGACACATTTCGGACACGTTTCGGATCATAAGTTTGCGGCGTGCCAAGAAAATTTGTCCTCAGGCTCAGACTCTTCCACCGTGCCGACTGTGCTCTCGACGGGGCGACCGACCGAGCAACGGGAGACCTAGCGGCGCTCATTCCCTCGTGTCTTCGTTTTGGAGCGTAACGAGTTCTGGACATTCAAAACAAGCTGTTCTTTCCCTTCAAGGGTGCCCCAGTTTGAAAGGTTCGTGCTGGTCTTCTTATCGTTGTTGCACCGCGTGTTTCGCCATGCCAAAGGCGAAGTCGAAGTCTTGGGCAGGTCGCGCGGGTGCTAGACTATCAAGGAGCTCGTTTCCTTTACTTGAAGGTTTTGACGAGGGTCCGATTCCGCTGACAGCGCCATTAGTTCGAGCAGTTCTTGAGAACGAGACTACGCGTGAGCACGCCGGCGCCGATTCCGAAACTATGGAGGCGGGGGCAGGGACATCTTTACAATCTCAAGAAGAGAGTGAAAGGGAGTTTAGTTCAGACTCTTTGCACTCTGTCTCTTGCTTTGACTCTAAAGAGGACAGCGATGATGTTAATATTCGATCCGATTTGAGGCGATGGATGTTGGAAGAGAACATCACGCAAAAGGCCGGAACCTCTCTGCTAAAGCTACTCAAAAAGCAGAAGTGCTTTACTGATTTGCCACAAGACTCTAGGAGCTTGCTCAAAACTCCAAGAGCAACTGCAGTTGAAGCTGATATTAACATAGTCACCCCAGGAAAATACTGTCACTTTGGGCTGCTGGATGGCTATTCTGGGTGGCTATTCTTGGGCTGCCTCTATTAACATTTCTAAATAAAGTAGTGGCTTATAAAGAGAAGCTGCTGTATAGGGATGATATAAAGGTTTTTACAGGTGCTAATTTTTGTTGCTTGCAAGAATGTTTCTCTGCACATTGTGTCTAATGCCTGGGTGAAGAACATTCAAACTGCAGTGGTGTACAGCTAAATAATGTCTCCTAGCATATTTCAGTAGTGTAAAGCAAATTAATTGCACCTTAACCCTGTCAAAACTTGAGTTTTATTTTTGTACAGACATAAAACCTGAGAATTTTCTTGCAGCAAACGTGAAGAAGTGTGCAGGATCTCCACGAAAAAATGATGGCCTTTCACAACGAGGTATTTCTAACTCTAAACTTCAATACTCTTTTTATCTGGCCTATACATTCAGTGATATGTCTTGAAAAGCCACCACCCCAACTGTTCTTGTTCCGTTTCAATCTGCTAGTCTTTCAAAAGCAAGTTCTACGACATCTGCAAGTAATGAGGCTCATGCTGGAGCAAAACAGAGAACCTCTGGAAGCCCTGCAAGCTGGGAACATGCGCAGCGAAGCCATAGTTCCCTCACTTCTGCCAGAGCCATTCAATGACGTGCAAGAGTTCACATCGTTTGACGAGACAATCCAGGATGCCACAAGAGATCAGCTGGTAAGAGTCTGCTTAATATGCACTGGTAAAACTTAGGGTTATCTGTAAATGGTTTCCAGACGCTCTTGTATGAAATTGCAAAAATATTACAATGATTATCTAAGTTCACATCAAAAAAGGAATAAAGGAGCATTATTTGTTTCTCGATAGGGGTCATGCCCGGTCTGCAAAAGCAGTGAAAGCAAGCCTTTAAAATGGGAGTCTGACTAGAGTATATGTATATGCCATACATCTCATTCCGTAAATAAGCATAGTAATTGAATGATTGATGCAGTGACCCAAGGCACTCCTGTCTTTTCTGTTTGTTGATAACTTATGATTGATATATAACGGGCAAGTAAAATAAGTATCGGTGGAAGAGCGCATATATAGTTAGCTCAGTGGTATCGGAAGTGTTCAGGGAAGGCTGGGGGGGGGGGAGGGGGTCAGGATAAGAGAGGAGGATTTCCCTTCCCACTAATTGCTCGCTATAAATGTCGGGGACAATCACCCCTCTGTTCCTACACCAAACACTGGTGGGCAGCAAAATGGTTAACTGAATCAATTGATTCATAGTTTCAAAGGTAACAAGCACTGAAATGACAAGGACCAAGATTCACACAACACAAAGCACACTTGGAACTGTTATTTATTCAGAAAGAAAATGTATTATACAGGCCCCATCAGCCAGTCTATGCTCCATCTCGGCTTAAAGGCCGACAAAAAAGCAGAAAGGAGGAACCCCTCCAGCCTCTTTTACCTTCTCCACCTGATACCTTCCTCAACGTGGCTCCCTTCACTGTTCTGGGAGAAAAAGTTGATTCTGCCTGTGCAGAACTCAATGTTGTACGTCAGGCTTTAAGATCGAGCACAACTAAAAAACGGTTGGTTGGGGCAAATCACATGCCTGCCATTCAAATCAAGTGCAGCTTTTGGCTGCGTTCTGAGCCGGCGTTTGATTGGCCTTAGTCACTTGTAGCATTGGCTACGCTCGGGCTCTAGTCAAAATGAAGTATGTAGTTCCAACACGTCAATGCAAGGCATTTCATAGAAATTAAAACTTTTTGTTTAATAGCGTGGTGTTTCACAATGTTAAAGTTCTTGCTAGATATAGTGACAAGCAGGAAACTGCATTAGACAAACGAAATCTGGGTCAAATACAAAGATAGTGTGAGCAAGGGATCGATTGCATTATTAAAAAAAGTTTGAATTCTTAAGATATTATTTCTACCGACATGATGATGACTAGACTAGAATGGGTCGTATATAATATGTGTTCTTTCCGAATGAACAACAGTTGCGAGTGTGCCTTGATTTATCTGATTCTTCTTTGTGCTTGTTACTGTGGCATTTGTTACTTTTTGAAACTGGTGAGCATGCGATTACAGTCGCATAAAATGGTAAAATTTTGTATGTGTCATATCATTCTGCTTAGAAGAAATATTAGCTTTTATTTATATACAGCATCTCATGATACGCATTTATGCAAACTTGATAAGAGCAGTCTTATATGGGCTTAATCGAGGAGTAAAAATACAGAACTCTGCCCAACTGAACTCTATAAAATGTATAAAAATGCTTATGAATGTAAATGCCTATTGTTTTCCTCAGATCACCAACTTGAAATCGCTTGGTGGGGATAATGTATCTTGTAACACAAGAAGAGTCTTGGAGTATCTTATGACGGACAACGTGGCCCAAAACTACAGCTGGATTGGAAATAAAGGAAAGAAAAAATTCGGTGAGCTCAAAGTGAAACAGATCATAACTGGTAAGCAATTCTACGATTTGTGAAAGATATGTTAGAATTTCCTAATTGTCCAGTTAATGCAATAAACATACATAGTAAGTTTTCTCATTTGGTCATAGCTCTTGCTATGACTAATTCATAATGCCTGAGCAATTCATATAGTAGGTTTAAACAATTACAATTAAAATAATTGCAGTTGTAGGCACATTAATAATATTTCTTTTAAAACTCAAACTTCTTAGTGCAGACATTTTGAGGTATTGTTGTTATACAGAGCATATGCCATGTTGCCATGTCGTGTGTGTCCTCTAAACAATTCGCAGAATGATCTGAGACTTTATATAAATGATGTAAATAGGAATTTTGAGTCAACAAGAGATTAGGCAAATTGTTCTGTTATCACTGAGTCATTTTTTTTATAAAGCTTTGCTGTTTGTACATGTTGCAATTATTTTTCACCATCACAACTAAAGAGCTGTGCTATTTTGAATATTAGCCTTGTTGAAAATGTTTTGTAGACTTATCTTTTGGTGAATCTTAATTAGGGTTTTATGTTTTCGGTATGTATCGATAATCCCAGAATATCAGTTCCCGAGCCAGCTTTATCACAATCTGAAAAAAACTAAAAAAGAAAATCTTGGAGCTGTCAATGAATATGAGAAACCTAAGCTTCACGGAAACAAATCTTTCAGCAGTGCTTTCTTACGTTGCCCTGGAAGCAGCCGTCACTCTTTCTACAAGACTGCTTTTTACATACCGTAACCCTTATCTAATTTTTTTCTTGTTGGTAGCAGGACCGCTTTCAAATATTTGGGTCACATGCTTGTTTTTTTGTTTTTTTTTCAAAGTCCTGGTAAATGCAACTTTTTGTTCATCACCAAAGTTGTGGTAAAAAAAAACCCAAATACATTATTTAGTTTTAGAAAATTAAACCAGAAATGCGGAATATTCATTATAAATTAGTGACTGAGTTGGTACTAATGTTTGTTGCCGTGTTAAATCGTTTTCAGCCCTCTCATTTTGCATTAAAACTGCATTTTTTATATTACTTTAATTTCCAGATGCTGTAAGATCAAACCCAAAGTTTACTGCAACGGTCGACGACGTGGAAAGGGAGATTAAAAAGTGGCTGCAGCATGCTTCCTGCCGAATCAAGCTCCAACAAAAGAAGCTTCAGGTAACATTTTTTTTTCAATTATGCTTATTTTTTTTATTTTCCTAAATTATTTTCAACACATTGTAATACTTCAACCAATCCATATTTTACCATTTTGACTATTGCGATGTAAGAAAAGGGGAACAAGGGGTGGGTGCCTCTGTATGATAGTATTCTGTTCTGATATATCTACACAAACAAGTTCTCTTTTAGTACAGAAATTGGGGCAAGGGCAAGGCAGTTAGTGAAGCCAACCTAAGATTTTTGTTTGTGCAAGGAAAATGTCTAAGTCAGCTTCTGTAGAGCTTTCTCATACGAAATCATAACCCCTTACCACATAAATTGTATTGGTGCCAGAAACTTACACTGCCTTCTCTTTGATACAAAAGTACCCAAACCAGGCTTGTTTTTTCTAAAACAATTGCTCAGTTGTGACTTTATTACAACGATAGTGTCGGTCCTTTTTATTTGCATTAAGAAAAGCCTATTTTGATGCGAACAAACAAAAAAGAAAACAAAAGTATCATATCAGATGACATAAGGAAACATATTTTGTAATGAGAAGTATTTCTGTCCAATAGTTTGTCAGGTTGGTGCACAAAAAATATGACACCCCTTGTGCCTCTGTAGTGCTGGAAGTTGCAGTATTGCACTCCCAGTGAAACGCCTTAAGGCAGTTGTGCTCCCTGTTGAAAAGGAGATGTCTGTCAGGCGAATACAGGAGGGCAGTTTAGAATATAGTCACTTCTCTTGCCAGGTGGGGAAGTGGTCCATCTCGTCTAGGTGTACACAGTGGCGCCAATAGGATTCTTCTTTTGCTTGCATGGATGTGCGCGTCCATTCAAAAGTTTGGTCTCCCTGGAGGCTTCCCGTCATGCAGCTTCCCTGCTTTGCATAATCTCTCTGCAAAACATGATTTGAACTCGAGCAGCGATGTCTTGCAGTACCCTTGTCTTCACCATAGGAGCCAGGCATTCAGTGCAGTCAGGTCCATCATGTGGAAACATATGCGGTGGTACCACTTTGCTCTAGTTTTGATCAGACAGTACCCCAGCATCGAGTCTAGGAGTTCCGCTCCACCCATCTGCGTGTTGTATATGAGCATGGCATGCGGTGAATGCATGATTATGTGTGGTTTGTCATTCGCAAAGCAACCTATGACTTCATTCAGAGCTGTATATAAAAAATGAACCTAAAAAAAAACGACCGATGACAAAATTTGTTACGTCGACAAGCTAATCTTTAGTCTCCGAAGCAGGGCGATATGGCGATAAATGCCTGCCTAAAAGCGCGTTTCCAAGTTTTGTTGTGCTGAAAACTTCACAATGAAATTATTAAGAACTACTCAATGCCAAAATAATTTTTTTGAAAGTGACATAAGTGTTATAATTATGAAAAAAAGTTTGTTTACTTAACTACTTTGCTAACGGCACACGCCATGCTGCCTCCACGATAAAATTTCTTCTAAAGATGGAGCCACTGCACGTGCGCTTCCTAGACATTATACAAATTTACTCTCAACCACTACGAACCCATAAGGTTTTTCATATGAACCTTTACGTGCCTTATTATTGATTTGAAGGAAATTTTTTTCCTGCAGGGTGCACAGAAATGAGGTCATCTCAAATTGCCAAGCCCAAGTTGCCAAGCCCAAGTTGCCAAGCCCAAGTTGCCAAGCCCAAGTTGCCAAGCCCAAGTTGCCAAGCCCAAGTTGCCAAGCCCAAGTTGCCAAGCCCAAGTTGCCAAGCCCAAGTAGCCAGGCCCAAGTTGCCAGGCCCAAGTTGCCAAGCCCAAGTTGCCAAGAGGGCAGCAAGTTTTTTTTTCATGTTTCATATTTTAAACTTGATATAAACTATAATAAAGAATTTAACACCTGCAACGCCAGCCTGTGGTAGCTTCTTAAGATGCATCAGACAGATCCAGTGGACAATGTACAGGGTGTCGCAAAAGAAAATTTACAGGGTTTTTATTTCCGCAAAAATAAACTAGGCATTGCCGAACGCTCATTCGCCGCCCAAAGGTAGCGCTAGAGGTCACAACCATCTGCCAAAGTTTCAGCCCGATCCGATAACTTATTCAAAAGATATAAGTGATTTTCTGAAAATTGCAATAGAAAAATGAGGCTCATTTTTGCCCGTTTTCGGTTTCTGGTGCCATAGAGCCCCATGTATTCGAAAACTCCGTCGGCCGCCATTTTACCATTGAAATTTTCAGAAAATCACTTATAACTTTTGATTAAGTTATCGGATCGGGCTGAAACTTTGGCATATGGTTGTGACCTCTAGCGCTACCTTTGGGCGGAGAATGAGCGTTCGGCGATGCCTAGTTTATTTTTGCGGAAATAAAAACCCTGTAAATTTTCTTTTGTGACACCCTGTATATTCATCGCCAAAACATTTTGTGGACATCCACACTAATGCTTATAACATGTCTCTGTGATGTCCTTTGGATATAACGGAAACATCCTGTGGACGTAATGAGACCGTCTTGAGGACCTTATGTGGACGTACAGCTCGAGGCAATAGACACATCCTGAGGATATCTTATAGACATAAATTGAATGTTTTTTAACATCCCCTGGACATTTAATATCTTGCAGGAGATGTTGTCTGGATGTCCATTAGACGTAACATGGTTGTCTGGGCTTAATAATGGTAAAGGGCGAGCTGTGTGTAGATTTTGTTGTGCAAAGAACGAATTTCCAAACGCAACACGTTTGAGGCTTCACACCGCAAGATGTTCAGCCCTCTGGACATTCGACCTGTTGTGGGATCAGCCAAATTTACACGCTCGGCATTTGGAATGATGTGTCTCTCAAGAAGAAGCCCTTCTGTGGAACTTGTGCGGCCAGAACGTCCATCGCCAGAAAACGAAAGTGAGAACTCTCGAAACGAAACTGACAGCCCTATCAATCAGCATGCTTTTATGCAAGCATTTGTCGACAAAATGACACCGGAGTGTCAAAGAAAGCTTGATGGGGCACTGGCGCGAACGATATATTCTAGTGGAACTCCTTTGTCGGTCACCGAAAACAGACACTGGCGAGGAGCGTTCAAGCTTCTCAAGCTCGCGTTCGCGCCATCCTCCACGCACTCATTAGGTGGCCCACTATAGGAGGCGGAGTACGCCCGAGTGATGACACAGTAGGAGACAAAATCAACCCTGCACTTAGTGTCGCCATTCTTACGGATCGTTGGACAAACATACGAGACGTGATCATCTCGAACTTCGTGGTGGCCACTCCAAAGCCCATATTCTACAGCACCGTAGAGACGGAAGATCACAGGCAAAGAGAATAATACATAGAATTGAAAGAATAAAACACGGAGGACAAGCACAGGACAACCACTTTCTTTCCTGTCCTGTGCTTGTCCTCCGTGTTTTATTCTTTCAATCTATGTATTCTTGTTCAACCCGCTCGCCTTCACCAGAATAATACATCGCCGGAAAGATTTCGAAGGTTATGAAAAAACTTGGCAATAGAAAAGGCTTTTGCCCTTGTTACAGAAAACGCAAGCAACATGAAGGCCGCGTGGACGAATGTAAGTCAACACTTTCCTCGCATCCCTACTTTGGAAAGCTGTGCTCATGTGCTTAACTTTCTGTTGTTGGACTTGTTGGAGTTGGTGACATTGAGGAAGTTCATAAAGAGTCCAAGTCTCTAATCAAGTATGTAAAAAACTCTCATGGGGTTCCGGCCCACTTTGCAAAGAGGCAAGAAGAGTGCCATGCTGGAAATTATACAATACTTAAGTCACCCGCTGAAACTCGCTGGGCGGGCATCTTGATATCACTGAAGGGTCTTTCGAAGAAAAAAAAAGTATACAAAAACAAAAAAAAACAAAAAAACGTTATCGCCACTGAGGTAGAGAAATAAGAACAGCGGTGTTAGGAGGACAGAACGAGCGGGTTGGTAGGTATGATTAAACTTGAGGAAGAAAACGAGAAGAGACGGACAAACACAAACTTGTGTTTGTCCATCCCTTCTCGTTTTCTTCCTCAAGTTTAACGGTGTTCGAAGAATGTTACTTTTGGCGAAATGTGCAGAGCGCTTCCGCGCGTTGAAGCCGGTTGGTCGCGCTATTTCCGTGTCTGAGTCCGACAGTGCTGTTCTGTCAGACGTTCACAAGGTCTTCTTTAAAGGAATAAGAGAAGTCGAAGAGGTCCTCCCGGACTCTGCCTCGACTACCAACGAAAAGGAAAGAACAGTAGAAGTCTTGCGTGAGCGACACAACTTTATTTGTCGTCCAGCGCATGCGAAGTATCAGAGACGGTGCTTAAGTAAAGGAGATGTATGCCATGCAATGGATTGCATCACAGAAGTGACAGGGAGGTTAGCTCTTGATGCGATAAATGTACTGTTCAATCTCGCTGAATACAGAATTCACTCTGTCATGGGTGTGTGGTCAAGGAAGGAACTGGACTATTCGGCAAAGAATATTCACCACCTACGTGGTGGCAAAAGCTGTGTTGTGTGTTCGCCACTAAAGCCCCTCTATCTGAGAAAAGTGGTGCCATTCATTGTTGTGGAAATGCTCGAGACACGTACCGCGCACCACAGAATCAAACGTTCGGCGTTGCCACTCGCTGTCAACTGAGCAGATCACCGTTAGGCCTACTGGTCGGAACAATCAACGCGTCTTCACAAGCCTCTCAACCGCCGCTGCAGCCACCGCCACCATACCACCTTTCAGTACCGGAGCCGTTCACGTTCGTACCTGAGCAGTGGACGACCTGGAAGAGACGATGGGAGCGTTTCCGCACCGCCTCGGGCCTACAAGGGAAGACCCAAGCAGAGCAGGCAAACCCGTTCGTTTACCTCATGGGACCCAAGGCAGAGGAGATTTTCGCCTCTCTCCCCATCCCTAAGGACAAGACAAAATCCTATCCCGATGTTGTCGCGCCATTCGAAAACCTTTTCATCGTGAAAAAGAACGTCGTGTACGAGAGCGCAGTGTTCAATAGCCGCTCACAGCGCGAGGGAGAAGCAGCAGCGGATTTCATCACAGCGTTGTACGAGCTGGTGGAGACCTGCGACTACGTCAACCTCAAGGATGAGCTCCTCAAGGATCCCATCGTCGTCGGTGTGAGAGACAAAAGACTCTCCACTAAGCTACAGATGGAAAGCGAACTCACTTTGGAGCGAGCGGTGTTGCTGACGAAGCAAACGGAAACTGTTGGCCGGCATCAAGAGACACTCAAGCACTCTACCGAGACAGCGTCTGCTGATACAGCCCATGAGGACAGGCTACAGGCGCCACAACAAAGGGCTAAGAAGTTTCACTCGAAGTGTCCACAGAAGGCTTCGGAGGATCAGCCACCGCCAACCCAGTCATGTTTTTGGTGTGGGAATGCAGTCAAGCACCCAAGGCAGCAATGTCCTGCAGCCAAAGTTTGATGCAACAGGTGCGGAAAGCAAAGGCCATTTTGCATCAGTCTGTAAAGCCAAGCGACTCCGGCAAGTCGCCAAGCTGAATGAAGGCACGCCGACGGAGGCAGACTACTTCTTCGCAGGAACGGTCAACGCTGGGCACAAGAAAAAGCCGTGGAAAGTCAACCGTCGTCGTGGGCGGTCAAAACATGGAGTTTACGCTCTAGACACAGGAGCGGACGTTACCGTGATTCCAACAAGTGTACTGGCAAGGCTGGACAAGGGGACGAACACTCCAGAAACCCGACATGCTCCTTCTTGGACCAGCAAAGCAGCGGCTGGACATCGTGGGGGTAATGCGAGCAACAGTAGTATACAATGGGAAAAGTGCCGTGGCGAGCCTCTACGTCACAAAGAACCTGGACGAGCCTCTTCTGGGCCTGGACCTCATCGAACGCTTTGGTATCCTGTGCCGAGTGAGTAGAGCCGGAGCAGAGCCATGTCTCGACCCAGTCAACGAGTTCCCAGAGGTGTTCCAAGGTTTGGGAGAAGCCCCCTACACTTGCAAAATCAAGCTGAAGTTGCCGGTGGAGCTTGTGGCAGTAACATCACCGCGACGCATCCCTGTTCCCCTGTTGAAAGCTGTGGAGCGTCAACTCCGAAAGACGGAAAACGAAGGAGTGATTACCACTGTCAGTGAGCCAACAAATTGGTGCTCGCCAATCGTGGTAGTACCATAAAAGGATGGTGACATACGGATCTGTGTGGACTACACCATGTTGAACAAGAGCGTGCAGAGGGGGTATCATCAAATTCCAATGTGGCTACTTTGGGACAAGCTAAGTACTTCTCCCGTTTCGATGCTTACTCTGGCTTTTATCAAGTAAAACGGCACCCCGAGTCTACACTGCTCACCGCCTTCATCACTCCATTTGGCCGGTTCAAGTTTGACCGCCTCTCTTTCGGCATCTCCTGTGCTCCTGAGCATTTTCAAAGAATGACTCAGCAACTCTTGGAAGGCTTGACGGTGTTGCGTGTCATATCGATGATATTCTGGTGGGGGCCAAGACCAAGAAAGAGCACGACAGTCGCCTGCGTGAAGTCTTAGGCAGACTGAAGGAGAAAGGAATCACGCTTAACCGTGAAAAGTGCGTGTTCGCCCAGGAAACAGTTACGTTTCTGGGACATGTGATCAACAAAGATGGCGTCACCCCAGACAAGGAGAAGATAGCGACCATCGTAGACATGCGACCTCCAACAAACGTCGCAGAACTCAAGAGGTTCCTAGGAATGGTGAATTTCATCGCGCGGTTTATACCGAACCTGGCGGTCATGACAGGACCCCTGAGAGATCTGCTTCACAAGGATGTTCTATTCAGCTGAGACAGCATGCAACAACATGCTTTTGAAGATGTAAAGAATATCCTTACATCACAACCAGTGCTCGCACTCTACTGTCCAACAAAGGAGACAATCCTGTCTGCTGATGCCTCAAGTTTTGGCCTGGCAGCGGTTCTGATGCAGCGCCAAGAGGACAAAAGCCTGCGAGCCGTCGCATATGCATCGAAAACTCTGACAGAGGCAGAGAGGGGATATTCTCAGACGGAGAAAGAGGCCCTTGCCGTTACGTGGGCATGTGAGAAGTTCAAGGACTATCTCATCGGTCTAAGGTTTCACATTGAAACTGACCATAAGCCACTCATCCCCCTGTTCACACGGAAACCAGTAGATGATCTTACACCAAGGCTACTACGGCTGCGTCTCAGGATGATGCGCTACGACTACACCACGCAACGCGTGCCCGGCAGGGACCTGGTTGTTGCTGATGCCGTGTCTCGTCAACCACTGCAGGGACAGGACAGCTCGCGCTTCGCAGAGGAAGTCGCCGACTTTGAGCGAGCCCTCATTCGGCGTGTGAGTGCCCCAGATGTATGTCTGCAGAGCCTTGCAGATGCACAAGACCAACACTCTGTTTGCGGAGCTCTGAAGAACTGTGTTCAAACAAACTGGCCGAAGACGAAAACACAAGTGCACCAGGAGTGCTTGCCTAACTGGCAGTTCAACAACGAGCTTACGTTGCATGAGTGAATCCTCGTGAGAGGGCAACGATACCTGATACCTGTTTCGCTGAGATCCTCAGTGCTAACCTCTCTCCACGATGAACACGAAGGCATCATCAAGTGCACAAGACGAGCCCCAAAATCCTGTTGGTGACCTGGTCTATTAAAAGACATTGTTGACACTGTGGAGAAATGTGTCAGTTGCATGAAGCATAGGCAACCTCAGAACCAATCACTCATGCCAACTCCCTTCCGTGACCGACCGTGGCAAAGAGTAGCCATCGACCTTTTTCATGCTAATGGGAAGTGCTACCTTATTGTGACGGACTACTACTCCCGCTACATCGAGATAGCATTGCTCGAAAATCAAAGGCCAGAGACCGTCATCCTCAAGTCGAAGTCAATCTTCGCAAGACACGGGATTCCCGAGATAGTTGTGACGGACAATGGACCACAGTTTCGCTCTGAATTTCTGTGTTTTGCAAGAGACTGGGGTTTCAAGCATGTCACCTCAAGCCCCAAATATGCCCAGAGCAATGGCTGTGCCGAGGCCGCAGTTAAGATTGCGAAGACTAAACTCACGAAGTCATCTGATCCCTACAGAGCACTGTTGGCGTACCGAGCAACACCTTTAGAGAATGGCTTCAGCCCTGCCGAATTGTTGTTCGGCCGGAGACTGCGGACACATGTGCCAATATCAGCGGAGCTGTTGAGGCCTTCTGTACCAGATCATCATCAAACTGAAGACTTTGAGCACAAGGGTCGAAAACGCCAAGCGATCAACTACGACAGGCAACATGCCGAAAGGGGTCGGCAAGAGTTCAAGCCGTCTTAGAGTGTGTGGATCACCGATCTGAAGCGCGCAAGGACAGTGCTGAATAAAGCAGAAACACCACGTTCCTACTGGATTGACACTGACCAGGGCATAATTCGTCGCAATGCCAAGTTTGTCGTCATTGGTCATCGATAATGCAACATTAAGGAGGACCTCATCTCTCTCGGCAGTTTGCCCTGTTTGCCAGAGCTCACTGACTGCCAGGCCAGCCAGCCAGCATCACCGCAACTGTCAAGGTCCGGACCAACCTCTCGATCTGGAAGGCCCCTGCGACCACCGTGCCGTTATGGCTACGACTGAAAGGGGGCGATGTTGCGTGCTCGCCACTAACTGTTAGCGCCACCTGCTGCCATGCCGGGGATTTGGCAGCGTCAAACAAGTCTGTGCGGTACCCGGGGACCGGAGGACGACGAAGTTAGCCAAGCTAGATACGCTGAATCTCTACCTTTTCAGAAATTTGGGTTGGAAACGTTTTTTCTGGTCCTTTGGACCAGATATCCTGGGTGAACATCAGAATTTAGGGCATCCGCAGGCCGCGGCACGCCGCCGAGCTTAAGGTATGTCCAAATCAGAGATAAGCCTGCACCATTACAGTTGGACAACGTTCAGCGGACAGTTCAGAACAGGAGCCAACCCTGGACAACAAAGATCCTGCATGTTCGCAGTCTTCATCGACGCCCTCCGTCGCGAAGATTGTTGACATGGACAGCGAAAGCTCCACTGGGGGATGGAATCTAGTCACCAGAAAAAGGACAAAACGGACGTGTTCGTGGTCAAGCACGGAAACGGTACGTTCATCAAAGCGACAAACCGATGATTTTACCATTATCTTCCGTGCCAGTTAATCAAGGAACAAGATTAACATCTCACAGTCAGCCTGAAGCTTACGGAAGCACTGAAAACCATATGTCAAAAATCTGCCTGTCAGGTTCGGTGCAACGACCGTCTCAACCTAGTCGCCGTCGA
This sequence comes from Ixodes ricinus, assembly GCA_037355805.1. Classification (NCBI taxonomy): domain Eukaryota; kingdom Metazoa; phylum Arthropoda; class Arachnida; order Ixodida; family Ixodidae; genus Ixodes; species Ixodes ricinus. The sequence continues at coordinate 45,947 of JAZHYW010012725.1, read as the reverse complement.
TGTTCTGAACGAACAAACTGCACAGGCGCTACTGAAAACCATTGACTTATGTCGTATACCGGTTTGACCTTACTTAGTTTTGTCTGGACCCACAACAGTCGGCGTCATCCGGGACGTTGACATGGACGCTACAGAAGAACAGCTGAAACAAAATCTCCGCTCAGAGATCAAGATCGCCGACATCAGACGTCTTAAAAGTCACGCGTCGTGAAACTCACATTTCAAGGCAGCCAGCTGCCAAACTATGTTCTGTTGAGGTATATTTGTCACCCAGTGTTGCTCTATAGGGAGAAACCGCTTCAATGCCACAACTGCGGCGAATTTGGTCACAAGAAAGTCCCCTGTGTGCGCGCTATGGCTTGCAAACGATGCGGAGAACATCACGAAGCAACCGATGTCATGTGTCAGTCACCGACACTCAGATGTGTCAACTGCAAGGGAGATCACGAGGCTACATCACATGCCTGCCCGAAGTGTATCAAAGAGCGGAAGACACTCACTTACTCCAAGACCAATTCGATTGGATTTCGTGCGGCCAGGTCAGCCTTGGAGGGCCAGAAGGAATCTCGGTCTGGCGAAGAGGATGCCCAGCCAGAGATACTGAGTCAAGAGGCAAAACACCTTTCAAAGTCAAGAGCTGTTACCTACGCGTCTGTAACTAGAGGCACCCATTCTTTGTCTCCTAACACAGAAGCAGCCCACGGAAGTGCTGGGAATGGTGCACTGGCAGCTGCTACATCGGAACCTCCGAAGCAAACACCCAAGCAACCGCCACAAACACGACAGCGCTCTTCCACACAAGAGGGAGACACTGTGGACAAAAGTGCATCTTCTGGCGAAGTCCCTGGATGGACGTCCATAATCAGAGCAGCTGTGAACATAGCCTTTGCAATATTGAGAAACATTGAGGCATCATGGGCCCGCACAGTCACGGCGATTCTGCAAACTATGATTCATCTTTTTGGGGTATGTTAGCAGGACTCTCGAATGACCAACGCTGCCAACAAATAAGTAACCCCGGAAACAGTGCACAAGGAATACAGCAAAAAACTTCACATAAAGAAAGACGCTGTCCATTGTTTCTTTCTATCATTCAGTGGAATGTGGCTGGTTTACGCACACGTTTGCCCGTTCTCCGCTGAACTCTTGCAACCGAACGAATAGATGAAGTGGCTCTACAAGAAACGTACGTGATCCCGAGAGAGGTCCGTCTGTCTCCCTTTGTCTTTCATCATAGTGCAACTCTAAGCACCAATGGACGATCGCGAGTTGCAGTGCTGGTCCGTGACGATGTACACCATGCCCCTCTTGATCCTTCGGACTTCTCCTCAGAGATTTCAGAATACGCCGGGGTGGTAATCGCAATTGGCCGGCACGTCACAATGGTTATTTCTGCATATATTGCCTCGCATAGTGTATGGGACGCGAAGGTGCTAGAAGAAATTCACAATCGCAGCCGAGGACAGCTTATTATATGTGGAGATTTCAACGCACGCAACGAATCCTGGGGCGGTACTCGAACGGACGCCAGGGGACGACAGCTTGAAGATACTGCGGCGGACGTTCGAAAGTTTTCAGGACTTTGCCGCGAACTGATCCGGCCCCGTCAAAATAGCCGTGTACAACTTCACGGCTGCAGTTGGCCCTTCCCCTCTTTCATGGTGCGAATAGCTATATAGGTGGCTCCGTAGACGGCCCTGTAATTTTTGGCGGCCCGTTCGTGCAGGGCCGGCAAAAACGGGCCAGCTATGCGCATAATAGCGAAAAAAACCACTCTGCTCTCCACTAGATGGCGGCATTTGAGGCCGCCCAGCGTTCCCCGCGGGCGCAGCCGGCGGGCACGCATGCGCATAACGATCAGTTCTCTTCTCGGTGTGCGAGGACGATGAATTTCGAACGTACGAAGTACGAATCTAATCGGAAGCATCTGCGGGTGACATTTCTTTTCTTATCGTGGTGATGTAAGCCTATGTTAGAGAATGCGCCGAAGCCGCGGGACAGTGAGCTTCTTCTTCAGGATGCTCACGTCGAAGGATACCAAAGGAGTTCGACGCGGGCGGTGTAACTATGAGGAAACACGTGAATGCGATGGCTTCACACGGCCCGCTGATCTGGCGGCACGACCAGCACGACCACCACTCCTGAGCCCACTTGGCTGGTGCTGTTACTGCGGGCACAGTCCTCTTCAGCATAACCGACTGGGTAATTATGTAGCTCACTGGCTAATAACGAATTAGAGTCAATTGTTGAAAGATTTCCTAACTAGTAACTTTTGTTCTCGCCAACAGAGGACAGTGGGACCCCGTCCTGGACGGTACAGATATCTATACACAATGTTTTTGTATACTAAGAAGCACGTTTGGAATCGCCTCTTTTCATATTATTCGGATACCGGCTGGCGTCGCCGGTGGAAAGCGGAAAACAGGTTTACTTCAGTTTCACCTTAGCATGGACTTACCATAACGGCTACAAGCGCGGACTCTTCGGGTTTGACGCCGGCTCGGCTGAGCACAAGCACTCGTGGTGGGTGACAATTTTTAAAGTTATCGGGTCACAGTCACAGTCACTTACGGTTTGCCTATGATAAGGTGAGGCAAAGAAAGCTAGCCGGCTATGCCTCGACGGTGGCCACCAGCATTTTACAGCGACAAGGTGTAAAGAGTTTATAGGGGGTACTTTTCTCTTGCCGAAGTGTCCGCCGATAGAGCATGGCGTATACGGCGCACTCATCAGCTTGCCGTCCGAGGTATATAATCGCGCGTCTCGGCCGGCGTCGACGATTGCGTTGAGCAAAGGAGGACGGGCACACAAGAAACATTTATACTAAAATTGATGATGAATGTAACATCTAGAATGCACTAAGTTTGCCCTTGTGCGTGCACCCTCGTTTGCTCACGCGACCGTCGACGTCGGCCGAAACGTTGTTTTTGTATGAATGAGTTTATAAGCTTTTATTAGGCTAACTGAATTTAAGAAATGTATTGTATTAAACAATATTTAAAAAAAAGTCAAACTATCTGTTTTACAATATTTGACGCAGTTTAGCAAGGTCTTTACCCTGACCTGACCATACTTGTAAGTTTAGTAATTACAGAAAGTTAATTATTAAACATTTTAGAGCGCAGCTCTTAGGCGCCCAATTCCGGTTTGAGTGGCGTCGGCGTCGGCGTCGCCGTCGCCGCCGGCGTAACAGCGCGGTGCATGATGGGTAAATTTCCGCGCTAAATCTGGCGGAAAATTTCCCAGCTAAATCTAGCGCAAAATTTTCCCCGCTAAATCTAGCGGAAAATTTTTCCCGCTAAATCTAGCGGAAAATGTTCCCCGCTAAATTTAGCGGAAAAAGTTCCCCGCTAAATCTAGTGGAAAAATTTTCCCGCTAAATCTAGCGAAAAATTTTCCCCGTTATAATTTGCGGAAAAATTTCCCCGTTAAATCCAGCGGAAAATTTTTCCCGCTAAATCTAGCGAAAAATTTTTCCCGCAAAATCTAGCGGAAAATTTTCCCCGCTATAGCTAGCGGAAAAGTTTTCCCGCTAGATTTAGCGGGGAAATTTTCCCTAAATGGGGGCCAGCAGGAGAGGAGGAGGGGTATAGCCCCCTCTCCGTATCTTCCACTCCTCCTCCTTATGGCCGATTCACACGACGGACTGATCCGCGGACGGATTGATCACGTGACGACATGTCCGCGGATCGTCCGTCTTCCAAGCGCATCCACACGAGGAACAAGACGAGCAGACGCCAGCGAGGACGGACCGAACCTCTTCGCCACCCCACAGTACCGCGAAACTCCAACATCGCACCGTGGCACCGTTGTCCAAGAGAGAAATCGACGTTCACTACCGCGATAATGAATCGTACGCCGCTGTTACGTACAGATCGAGACAAAACACCGTGATAGGCTTCGCGCGGAGCGCGACAAGCTTTACTGACCCAATAGCATGAGAGTGACACAGGCATGGTCCTGCTCGAGAAGGGTTCCGCGTAGAAGCGACGAAGTTATGGGCTTGCGGAGGGACGTTCGAAGATGCCTTCACGCACTCCGCGCTTGTGCACAACACTCAAGTTCACCACAGCCACAAGAGAGGTCTTGCTCGGTGAAATCCTGATTGGACGTGCAAGAATCATCGCGGCGTGCTAGACGAGTTTTGACGGGAGCTTCTTGACGCGGACCCGGAGGAGTACCGGAACCTGCGTCGCGTCAGCCAGACAAGTTTCTGCAGTTTTTTCTCAGGTGAAACCAAGAAACCCGCGACAAAATGAACCAGCGAAGCACAAAACACAACGATGCGCCATTTTTGTTTTCATCGCCCAGAAACAAAACAAAAAAGAGAAAACAATGTGCCGTTGCCAGACTAAACGCTTTTCAAGTCGATCTCCCGCCAAAAGTCCGCGAGTGAAAAAGGCCCTCGACTTTATCAGTCCGCGCGTCCGCGGACGAGGCGCCGATCGCAGGAATCGGTGACGTGCCGGTCACGTGGTACACGGTCCGCGGATGAAAATCGCGATTCGGTCCGTCGTGTGAATCGGCTATTAAGAGCTGTGCTCTAACTCGGCGTTACAGGGAGTTGTAAACAGCTTTCATTTTTTGGACACCATAATTATTTGAACGTCAAAATTTATGAATTTTTATATTAAACAAAATTAGCTTTTTATGTGCAACGTGTAGTTTTTGAGCAATGATTTAGCCGGCGTTTCATGACGCAGCCTGTATGATATAGCCATGGACCTGTAGGTCCTGGCAAGTGGACAGCCTCAGCTCCCCTGTCTGGTGGCGTCAAAATTTACTGTTTTCTTCTCACTCTTCAAACTGCCACCAAAGCTATAGGGTCTATCCATATGACGTCAGACTGCTTTTTAATGTCGAGTAACTACAAACAAGCATGGCCGCCGAAAGCAAATGCGGTTATCTAATTGGCGAGTTTCCTTTGCTTTCTTTTGTTTTCCGTAGAGCATATAAATAAACATTATGTTGGCGGCCATGTTTGTGGCCGACGACTCAGCATCTGAATAGACTCTAACGTCCAGCAAGCCACTTTCTAGAAAAACAGCTGTTTGATAAATTTTAGGACGTAATTAAGAAAAAAGACATGTTCTCTCTCCCTTATTCTCTTATAATAATATGCTGAAAATTCTTAATCGCAGCAGCATCATGCCTTGACGACAGAGGCAACTGGCCTTCGGACGTGACGCGGAAACCCGTCTTGTGGCACAATGCTTCGGCTTACTGCAACACACTTGGCTCGGATAGCGCACCTTCAACCTGCGGCGGGTCCTAGTTCGCCAAGTGTGTCAAGTGAAAGCAACGACCATGTTTCCACCAATGTTTCAGCAAGTGACACAAGTTTTCATATACTTTTTTATTTTATTGTTTGAATGTGGTATTTATTACAACAAAGCACCACCTGCATCTTCAGCTGTGCATCTAATTTAAACAAATAAATGGATTGTTTACCTGCGGACCCACTGTTCTTTTAAATGTTTAGAAACCATCGGCCTTGCCCTTGAAACAATTCCTGTATATTTACTTTCAACTAGAGCACTCGTGAAGTCAATCTCTAAAGTATACAAATTGAGCTTGGCAATGCTTTTCCAATATATTTTGCGACTCAAAAATAAAGTTGGGACGTGACTATGTGCATGACGTCTCAAAAGAAGACGTCAGGCTCACTGCCACGTCACAGCTTTATTTTCATGGTGAAAATTTCCTGTACTTCTCAATCCGCTGGCTTTCTTCGTGGATCACAGTCCTCGACCCTCCGAGATACTCTGCGGGGGGGGGGGGGGTGGATGATGGGCCATTTTTTTACCCAACAGAAAAGGGGCCACCTAGAAGACGGGCCAGCTAGAAAACGGGCCAGCTAGAAAACGGGCCAACTATAAAACGGGCCAGCTAAAAAATGGGCCGGCAAGATCCAACTTGTCACGGCAAAGTTTGGGGCCACCTAAAAAGGGACGGCAGACGGGCTGGAAGTTTTAGGTGGCCCCAAAATTTGCCGTGACAAGTTGGATCTCATTTGTCACGGCTATAGGTGGCTCTCTAGGTGGCCCCAGACTAAGAGTGTGGAGGGAGTGATCATATTTCTATCAGGTTGACACACCCCAGAGCAACTCCAAAGAACCTCAATGTCTGCAAAGTTACTAACTGGGACCTATTCCGCCAGTACCTCTCTTATGCCATTGGAGACAGCCATTACGATGACCTTACTACATGCATTGCGGAGTGCCTGCGGCTTTCAACGCGATCTGTCACAGTTCCAGTTACAAGCCCCTCTCTTGTGCTTGAGTGGCTTAACCTACGAGCAGCCCGTCGGCAGGAACAAAGAAGGGCGCTTCACACCAACGCCTCATGGAACTGGAATCGCTACAACCGATTTGACGCTAAACTCAGGCGACACACCAAGGCACTTCAGCGGTGTCAATAGAGCGTGGACTGCGCATCGCGTGGTGGTCCAGGTGGAGGCTGGCGCGCTTGGAAGATCGCTCGAGCCCTCTCTGGCGCGAAGGTTCCACGACACCCTATGCAGGGCTTGCAATAAAATCTGATAGGTCCATGACGGAAGTGGCAGAGCTTTTAGCGGATGAATTTTCCCGCTGCTATATTCCACCACGTCACTACCAAGAGAGGCTGACAAATCCACCGCAAAACCAGGTTAGGCAACCTCAAGACAAAAAGACATCGTCGGCAACTTACTCAGACTTCACCCTAAAGGAGCTAACTCAAGCACTCCATCACTGTCGAAAGAAAAGCGCTCCGGGCCCCGATGGCATAACCTACCAGTCGCTCAGGAACGTGGATCCTATACACCACTCAGGCATACTTGAAAAGCTGAACGACATATGGAGGACAGGAGCGTTTCCGGAGGCATGGAAAGAATCGATGGTAATTTCCATACTCAAGCAAGGGAAGCCGATAGAAAAAACCTCATCCTACAGGCCGGTTTTCTTGACAAGTTGCTTGGCAAAGGTTCTTGAGCGAATGGTTCTCCAACGTCTAACCTGGCTTTTGGATAGAGTGGGTGCCTTCTCGCACGAACTCGCTGGCTTTAGAGCCAAGAGGTGCACTGCTGATGCAATAGGAGACCTTGCCTCGACCTAGAAGGAGCCAAGGCTACGGGGCAAATGGTACACTGCGTCTTCCTCGACATCAGTCGTGCATTTGATACATTGCCACATCCAACCATCATCCACCGACTAAAGCATTTTGGGGTTTGTGGCAGACTCTTATCTTTCATTGAGGCTTTTCTTTCTGGACGGTCCATGAGTGTGAAATTGCCAGATGCTACTAGCACATCTACACATATCGCTCAAGGGGTACCCCAAGGAAGCGTATTGAGCCCTCTTCTTTTCAATCTCGCCATGACCGTCCTCCCTCGATGTCTTACAGCAAAGAACCGAGCTCCTTGGATAGGCATGGCAATCTACGCGGATGATGTTGCGTTGTGGTGTGTCGGGCCCTCAAGGAACGCTATAGGGATCCGTAATCGACTCCAGGTGGCACTGGACTCTACTGCACTAGCCATAGCGCAACTAGGCCTTACTCTATCTGCGCAAAAGACTGCCTAACTCCTCTAACGACCCATAGGCCGAGCACCACAAAATGCGCGACGGCTAAAACTTGCAGGAACGCCAGTTAAAAGGGTGAAAATCCACACGTATCTCGGCGTTATTATCGATGATCGGGTGGCATGGAGACCTGAAGTACGAAAGAGACTTGAACGTTGCCGTCAACTGCTACGTGTCGTTAGACAGCTTGGAGGCTCCTCCTGGGGTGCATACCAACGTGCACTACTTCAAATGTACAAAGGGCTCATCATGTCCAGGCTGCTCTATTCACTGCCACTACTGGCTGTTGCGAGGGCACATATCTGAAACATTGATACTTTTCACCGGTCCGCACTACGAAGCTGCTTGGGACTCTCTCCTTCAGCAGAGAACGTGGCGACAATTGTTGCAGCGGAAGAGTGGCCGCTGTCTTTGAGACTTGAAGAGAGAGCGCTGCGCAACATCGCTCGTATGAGCAGTCTCCCCCTGCGGACACGATCCGTAAACATCTCTTGGCCCTTCCAAACTCTCACATAGGGCGCCAAGCAAGACGATTTGACTTCGAGGTTAGAGCTCCTAGCGAATTTATCCTGCCTCAACCACCACACTACGCGTCCTCCCCTGGAGATACATGAGACGCTCCCAATCCCACAGCGCAAGGCGAATGTCCCAGCGTTTGTCGCTCGCTTAATCGCTCTTCAGCGCATAGACGAAATGTACAAAGGTTGGATTCATGTTTATACAGACGCCTCAATTAACCTTATCAAGCGGACTGCCACCGTAGGGATTACCATTCCAGAAATGGGCTATGATATATCGGGCAGTCTAAATTTTGTATCGTCGTCAACCATGGCAGAACTCGTTGCCATCTGGGCTGCTCTTGAGTCTATTAAGAACACCTCGTCACCAACAAAAGCTGTCGTTCTCACAGACTCAAGAGGTGCTCTTCAGCATCTTCAGAGACTTCATTATGCAACCCCACTGCTGGCGAGAGTCGCGTCTGAGGCAGCGGCAGTTGAAGACATGGGATGGTGCCTTGCTTTGCAATGGATCCCGTCTCATGTCGGGATTCCTGGCAACGAACGGGCTGACCTGCTGGCTGCAAAGGCACATGATGATCCAGTCCCAACCTTCTTACTGGATCGCTTCAACGAGGCTCATCGATTCATCCATGAGATCCTCACAGAACGGCATCCACATCCTGGGGTCGCAACCGGGAGGCCACCCCCGTGGTTCCCCGCAAGCTCCCTAAGGCTGAGACAAGCCTTCTCCACAGGCACCGGGCTGGTTGCCCATACACTGCCATGCGGCTCCACATGACGCGTCGCAAAGCGGATCCTAACTGCCCCACCTGCGGCGACCCAGAGGACACAGAACACGCCCTTCTGGTTTTTTCCACACATCAAGAGGCCAGAAGAACTCTTTTCCATCATTACACACTATCTGACCTGCTATATGAAACTATCACAGAACGTTTGAACCCCAGAGGAACCAGAGGAACAGCAGAGAAAGCCTTCCGCGCTCTTCTGCGCTTTCTTCGTGACACTGGGCTGGCGGATAAACTGTGATTTGCTTCCACTTCGCTCCCTAACCAAAGGCTCTGAACTATGTTGATAACTAACTGGTCGGAAGTTTATAACTAGATTGGTTGTAAAAAATTGACATTTTGACTCCTCTTTTTTGTATATATTTTTATTTTCCCCATTTCTATCCTTTTCCCCCAACAACCATGTAGCGACTTGCCCATTAATTGAGGCCCACACATCTCCTGGTTTCCCATTTCCCGACACCTCATATTAAACAAATAACAGCAAACAACACCCGGGGACCACCGCTTCGCCGGGCTTGCCCGCTTGCCATCAGAAAAGTAAAGTTAACCTAAATGAACAGTGAAACGTTTCGACCGACTCTTACATACATAAAAGATCTGAGCACCTGATACCAATTGCCGGTCACCTACTTCAAGTTCCACCATCCACCGCTGTGTGCCAACGAAACGGATCGAAGTTCGACACTCTCCACACCAAAAGCAGAAGCAGGCTTAAGAGAGACAGAGTGCAGAAGGTGGTGAATGCGCGCTGCAACCTCGATCTGAAGAGTCTTGATCTGACATACGACGACGGAAATAACTCATGCATGGAGTCAGAGTAGCCCCCATTAGCCTACTGCTTTGGAATGTGCTTCTTGCTTGAGAGAGTGAATCTACTAAGCAAATATGTACTTAGTTTATCGTTGTTTGTTTCAAGTTTAGTTGTTTTGTTCGTAATATTTACAGCTGTACCTTTGGAAGAGAGGGAGATGAGGCAATATATCAACGTTCAACTTGCGCTGTTCCTTATAGGAATAATGTATTGTTTTTATTTAAATGATTGACATGAATCAATAGTTCGTCAAGCATGATCTTATTTTACTAAAAGGTATGCATTTGTCGGAGCAGTACAGAATGCTTCATTGTGTATTATGGGAACATTGTATTTGCTGACTAACATCGGGTTCTGCTGTTGACAAAACAGTGGATGCCGTATTGATTTGGGAAACATGCCATATATAATGTAACAAATTTGCGTCTTAGATGCATGCACATATTACAGCAACAAACGTGAAACCTCTGTATAAGTTATAGTTTATTTATTTTCAGCGTATTCAAAACTTATTTTTGATATAACCTTTTTGAAAACGTTTTGCTATACTAGCACGCGAACCATGTCGAGTAGCGAAAAAACGGTTTTATAATTTTTTTAGTGCAAAGCAAGCAACACCATCAAAGAACGAGGAGCACACTACCACAAGCGCTTGAGCTTCCTGCCTCACATCGCTATCGTACTGTTTGTCTTTCTTATCGACTGAGCAAACTAATAAAGACTGCTTTGTGAGAAAAAACATTATATCCAATTTATTTGTCCGCGTAAATAACGCATAAAAAGATCGAGCTCCGCGATAATTTGGCGATAGCGATGGTGATAGAGTGCGAAAGTTTGAGGACAGGACGCTACCGGGATCAAAATATAAAAACCGGGAAACATAGTTTCTCTGTAAGCCCTCGTCCACTTAAGTCTGAGAATCGTCAAAGCGAAAAATAGGATTCTGGCTCCCTGCAGCATTTTTTTTTCAATGCAAGCACCTTCCAGAAAACAAGAAAGCAATACTGTTTTTCTTGCTGAAGTAGTGTTTTTAAGGAAATAAATGTCACGGGCTCTCTCTCCATAGTGGATTTTTGTGCTTTGACAAATACTGTCGTAGGTGGATGTCGGCTCAAAAAATGTCCTCGCATCTGTTTATCCTTTGATAAAGATTACGTAATGTTCACTAACTTACATATTTTATCACGACCACTGGCACCGCATTCTCAATAACTTTCAGCTTTCTGTTATGTGTAATTCATTTATGTGAGCCGGACAACTGGGTTTTATTTTCTCTAAAGAACCCGGCATTTAGTAGACTGGGATTATTATTCCTCAACTGCTTTCTCAACGAAACAGAATAAAAATATGCGTGCCATTGCTATTTTTAGCGTCGACACGGTCATTACTTTCCATTTAGACGTTCGTTGCAAAAATTAGCTTAGCAGGTTTATTATTACTTGAATAAACTGAAGCTTGTTTTTTTTTTCAGGTTTTTATGTCCAGGAAATAACAACAAAAAAAACGGTTTTTCCCCTTAAATTGTTTTTCTAACCCTCGCATTTTTACTTCGAAGTCGCTTTCGACCAGCTTCATATGACGGCCCCCGCATCTGATATCAACTCGCTGAGACCAACGACAGAGAACAACCATCCGAGAAGATCCGGCCAATGCTTCTGCCCAGCTGGGGCCAGCCACTGCCCGGGCGCTGCCATATCTCCTGTGACGTCACGTATTTGGTTTGGTCACGTGACGAGTAGTCACATTTATGTACAATGGCAGCTGCCTGGGAGGGTCCCTTCCGCGTACAGGCCGGAACCCAGTGTATCGCTCTAAGCCCCTCTACCTTGTTGGTTGGACCTATTTGTCTCTCGCTGTGTAGTCAGAGAACCCAGGAAAGGATTAGAGTCCGGTGCTAATGGACAGTCGGAAGTTTGTTCTTTTGAACAAGATAGTTGCATTCGAAAAATATAATAGGGGTTTACTTGACCCACTATAATGAATCATGGAAGGTTCCCACATGCAGGTCAAATTATGGACAGCAAATGCTTTGGTATTTAATTCCAAAGCTTCTAAACAACTTTGAAGAAAAAATAGAAATCTAGAAACAATATCTCCTAAAGAGTTGCGTAACATATTTTTTTCATATTTGAGCGTTATGCGTCTTGTTTCTCTTATTCCATTTGCTAATGTATAATTTTCTGTATATGATTTTGTTTTGTTTTTTTCATTGCACGAAAACTGTTTGCTCAATGGCTGCCGATGTGGCTGAGGGTCAGTGAAGCTTCTTGTTGAAGCTTTTTTCCTTTTGCTCCACCATTTCATTAAATGGAAATAAAGATTATTATTACTATTATTATTATGATACAAATGACGCGAAGAGATACCTTGAACTGCTCCTCTCGGATGATGTCGTTCTGTATCTCGCTTATGACAATCACGACCGTGAAGACAAGGACGAGTGCGACGAGGCCCGCATCGGCCACCTGGACGAGCACGAGGGTGAGGATGAGGAAGCTGATGAGCAGCGAGCGCACCCTGGTGCCGAAGCAGCGCAGCATCAAGAAGGCGGCCCGGGTGTACACCAACGTCGACTCACGCAACACCAGCGCGAACGAGAAGTTGACGAACTTTTCCAGCACGGGTCTCTGAGAAGGGCGACAAACACGTACATAGCGCAACACTGTTAACATGAATAAACAATCGCTACCTTTTATTTTTAAAAAGAACACCGTGTTTAAATAGCCCAATTTTATAAAAACGTGCAAAATTTTAATGGAACTTTTGACGGTAACAAAAACTTAATATCGAAAATCGTTACATCCACCAAAGCAACACAAAGTATAAAGGAAACCATATAAAACAAGTGAAAGTAGAAAGCCTCTTGCAGGATTTGAACCCTAGAACATACGATCATTACCCAAGTGCTTGACCCACTGAATTATTGTGAAAAAAATTCTCTCGTATGCGAGAGCAAACGGCTTCGCGCATCTCCCGGGCAGGCCCTGCCAGGCTGAGGAGCGGTGCGCCGCCGCAGTCGCTCGCCGCGCAGCATTAAACAGGTGTGGGCCAATCAGGACGGTTCCTCGAGCTCCGTTCAGACACCTCCCTCTTCTTCCACCGTGGCCACGGCTCCTACGAAGCAGATGTCTGCAGAGCGTACGCGATCTTATCGGGAACGTAAGAAACGGCAGCAGCAGCAGAGACAGCTTTCACCAGAGGCCCCACAGACGAATGCCGATAACTGTAAGGCGAATCACAAATTCCGTGCTTACCACTCTTTGTCGAAACGATAAAGTTTGTATAATGTTTTGCTTAATGTTTTTTTTTCTTTTTCTGGTTCAATGGCTATAATTTACAGAATTGCTCTAGGTAAAAGGTCTCGTTCGGGACGCCCAGGCCAGTCATAAAACGGAGTGCTCGTCTTTAGTCAAGAACCTGCATGAGCAAAATAAAATAAGCGCCGATGTCGTGTTCGCGTTGAAACTGTTAAAGCCCGTTCACACTCTTGCGACCGAGTACGACCGAGCGAGACCAGACTGGTTTTTAAGCCTCTTGCGATCTCTTAGGACCGGATGCGCTACAGCGGGGCTGGTCCTAAGAGATCGCAAGAGGCATAAAACCGGTCTGGTCTCTCTCGGTCGTACTCGGTCGCAAGATGTGAACGGGCTTTATGCAGTGCGTGCTGCACTGAGACTAAACTATGCGAGGTGGCAACATTTGATTAATGGCTCAATGCTGCGTCGCCCTTGGTCAACTAAGAACTTTCCGAAACCTGGTGCCTAATGTATTCGAGGCAAAGTTTTCGAGTTCAGTGAAAGCACCATACTGAGCTCGAGGGCTATACACCAACACAGTGTTTACAAACAAGCCCGCGTTTTCCCACCATGGGTGTAGGCATTGCGTGTGCGCAGAACTTGAATTTGCGATGGGCGAAGCTTCGGCGCAAGCGCAGTGCCGCAGCGCCACCGCAGTGGCGTGGCGTGAGAGACGTGAGTTGGTCCATAGCTCATTTTAAGTATGCGTGTTTTTTTTTCTACCTTCTCGTACGTGGCTTGAGATGATTACGATTCTGTCGTGCTGACATAGGAACTAAAAGTAATGGGACGCCTACACTCTATCGGTATACGTAAGAATCAGGGCTATGCCCTTAACCTCTTTAAAGTAACTCCGACATTTCCAGGCAGCACACAGTATTGGGCCAACATTGGATTTGATGCGGCAAAGAATGGCCCAACAATGGCCCAACTGAGCCATATGTTTCCCAATATTGGAATCACATTGGACAATAATAGACTGTCAAAGCCAATGGTTCTCTAATATTGGTGATACGTTGGCATAGGCTGGTCAACATTGGACTGTCAAAGCCAATAGCTTTTCAGTAGTGGATCTACGCCGGCATAAGTTGCATAATATTGGACTGTCGGAGCCACTGGCTTTCTAATATTGGCTATACGCCGGCATAAGCTGTCCAATATTGGACTGTCAAAGCCAATAGCTTTCCAATATTGGATATACGCCCGCATAACCTGTACAATATTGGACTGTCAGAGCCAATGGCTTTCCTATATTGAATATACGCTGGGTTAAGCTGGTTAATGTTAAACTGTCAAAGCCAAGAGTTTTCCAATATTGGTGATGTTTTGGTATAGGCTGGTCAATATTGTACTGCCATAACCAATGGCTTATCGATATTTGTGTCGCCTAGGCTATAGACTCGCGAACCTCTTTTTTGCATTGCAGAGGTAGGAAAGTGGTAGGAAAGCTCGCTCAGGTAGGAAAGCAGAGGCAGAAAGCTCGCTCGGACGAGAATTTTATTTAGCCAACTTCATGGGGCGTACGTCGCCGGTGCTTTATAACCGCGACCACAAATACGTCCTTAGCTGCTTATAGGACTATTGCAGTTTTTTTGCCGGCTGCTCTCCCTTCGCATTGCCTTACCTCGGCGTTGACAGCTTAATTCGGATTTTTAGATTTAATTATTTTTGTCTTTTCCAGTGTATTTTGTATGTATAGGCATTACGTAGCGTTAACGTCTTCTACTTTGTCCGTGCCCCTGCCATGTTTGTATTTCTTTCCGCGTGCTCTAGTTTTTATATTTAATGTCTCTGTGCATATTTCGTCATTGTCGACGCAGGTATCAACAAACATAAAGCCGCCGCATACGCCGCAACCAAAGTGACTTCTACTCTCAGTTTTACGTGAGTCTATCGCGCTGTAAAGTCGTCTATTGGACTCGAATGAAGTCTCGAGAGGGCTGCCTCGACTGCCAGTGCACATGTCATCAGTGTAGGCAGAGCAACGACGTAGCAATCGCGACGCGAAAGCATACTGCACCTCGATCTGGCCGGCCGCGCTCGCCCTGCAGAAATGTGAGCGTGGGACTCTCGAGCTTTGTTAGCTTACTGAAGTTGCAAGACGCTACTTTGTCGTCGCGAATCCTTTGCCCTTCGAACCGTAGCGAAGCCGTTGCGCCCGGCGTACCCTTCGCAGCATCTTACAGAAACCGTTCGCGCAGCATCGCAACCTTCTGTCTGCGAGCGTCGGCGATTCATCGTGTGTTGAAAGTCGGACTATGCGCTGTCCGTGGTGTCTTTTATGTGTAACTCTTTCGTAAAAAAATTGAAGTTTAAAAACGCGAACCTAACAGTGTACAAATAATTTTAAATTTATTGATAATAAATAGATATATATATTTATATATTTATTTGTGGACATCGTGCGCAAAAAATAATCGCGCTTAGTTGTTCATTCTAACTTATAATGTGGATTATACCACGTGAAACATAGTGTCTTCAAACTTGCCCCGCTTAGAATCACTTTTGGGCTGGACAGCTTCTTTAGAAGTTCAAAAGCTGGCCTTCAAAGAGCTGTCCTGTTCAATTGGTATTGACAGCAGGGTATACGCTATGCGTGTTTTAGGCCAATCGTGTGTCTGGTTAGGGTCACGTGACTACAGTCTCGAAGCTGGTGATAATAAGGCAGAGCACGGAACCTGCCTAAAGCCCAGGACCACGCGTGACATCCACTGCACTATCAACCTTGGGTACAAGTGACAAATCCTCTCGTTGTGTTCATTATTGAGATGCTCCTGAAGATTAGCCTTTGTAAGCGCACCCCCGTACTGGCCTGCTTTCTTTCTACTCTTCTCTTTTTCTCTCTCTCCCTAAGCTGAAGGCGTGGTAGACGGTGCGTACTCGCCGGACCAATGAACCGTATACTTTTTATCGCTTGAATCCGCTCTCTGTGCGCGGGTAACGACAGAAGCGTGATCACGTGGTTTGACGGATGACGCATTAGCCGTTGACAAACCCGGAATGCCTGCGAAGACCGCACCTAGTTTCGCGTGTGATGCGGCCTGCGGTCCTGCTGTGGATTTCGCTTTTGTGGTAAATGGTATCTCGTTCGAAAAGTCCTACCCGTATCGATTTCTTCAAAGAAGCCCAAGACATTCTTGTGAATCGTTTAGTGTTCGGTTCGGCAAATGGCAGCGTGTGCTACATCGTGTTGAATCTTCACGGACCACTTCCTTCTAGTTTTTCTGTTTGAGTGGTTGAAGAGTTCTGCAGTGCCCGTGTCGACATATACCTCGGATTACATCTTTCAAGTCCGGTATTTTCAACGTAAGTGCGCTGCAACCTACTTCGTGATCATTGTCCATTCTTCTACGGGTCACTCTTCCGGATAACCTCTAGAATTAGGCAGTGCCTATCTCCTGGCAGCCGGGAGAATAATTTTCCCGCAATCTTACCGACAGTTTCTTGCCATTATCTGTCTGAAATAATGTCACAACTGCAGGTAGAATACTGACTTTCTTATTCTACCTGCGTTTTGCGAAAACACGTTTCGTGGCCACCTTTTCGTGAATACACCTTTCGTCGACATTCACGTTTCATCGACATTCGTTACGCGAATTGCACGCTGTAGGGGCACTTTCAACGCGCGTGTATTCCTGAGGCGCGTGCTCACCGAACCTGCCCACCCTTTCTCGCCGCTTTATGTTAAGTCTGCAGGAACTCATTGCTAAAAAAAGAAAAAAAAAGCTATTTTGAGTTTTTTTATGAAAGATCGCGTGTTGATGAAACGATTTGTCGATGAAATGTCGTTCGATGAACTGATTGCACCGCCACTGAGGGGCGACTACCGGTAGAATTTCAGGGAAATAATTCTGCCAGCTGCCGGGAGACTGGACACTACCCAATAATTACCCCGGTTGTTGTTTGCTTTGCAATCTTCTCAGGTGTATAACAGCTAAGTAGTACCTCTTCACGTATTACAAATTGCTTAGTTTGTACTTGCCTACAGAATAGGCTGTGTGTCATAAACGTTTAGGAGATTTCAAAACAATCCCTTGTGTCTGTGTACCTTTCTTTTTGACAAGCTTGGCGAGTGCAACGATGGCCAAAAATCAGCACCAATGACGGCCAACATTGGATCGGGTCGCGCTTTCAGTGTTGTCCAATATTACGCCGGTCTTTGCCAATGTGAGACCACCATTGGCTTGAACCATGGTTTAGCAATGGCCCAACATTTTCACCCATGATGGGGCCGACATTGGCTGGAACGATGGCGGAACAATGGCTCAACATTGACACCAATATCTGGGCCAACGTTGAATAGGGCAGCGCTTCCAATATTGTCCGATATTCAGGCCGATCTTTGCCAATATTAGGCCAATGTCGGACCAACATTGGTGTGCTGCCTGGAATTGTTTTCAATTTCAGGGTCACGACGATGTTTAGCGAATAAAGTGCGCCTCCATTACGAGATGTCCGTTTTTTTAATGATTTTAGTTGTTTTGTAGATATGCTATGTCAAAGTGGCCTTTCGGGGGTGTACGGCAAAACCCTAATTACCGGCTCGAGCGTGATGGCAACCCTTGTTATCGGCTGCATAGTCAAGATTCGACGAAAAGTTGGTCACATGATGGCGTAAACGATGGCATACGTAGGACTAGGCCAGTAGTACGTTTTGCTGTACCGCAAAACGTACGACTTGCATATTCAAAAGAGCAGCTCTTGTCAGTCGGGTAAGATGCTACAGGGCTGTTATACTGCTTTGCCTCATAGATATTAATATTAATACCCATTCATAAAGATGCCGGCCGAAAACCGAGTTTGCCTCGAAGAACGCAGGCTCAGAACCCGATCCCACTTATCTTCTGATTGCTGCGATCTTGGCGGTGGGCAATGTACGTCGCAGAAGCGTTGTGGAAGCTAATCGCGAGCTCGCGATGAGCGGAATAAGATTAAACTATGGCCGCCAGTGAATTTCACCTTCGGCACAACGACGCGTTTGAGCGATCAGGAGCCAATATGTTTCGTACGCGATCGCCGAAGAGAACTTACAAACTACGGCCGCTAAATACATAGGAAGCACAAATCGTCCGCTGGGATGGTTGAAAACGCCACAGAAAAATTGCGGTGGCTTAGCTCGGCTATGCCAGGATATACGTAGCGTGAGCTTATGCGCACAAAATGAGAGGCGCTATCAAGCGGCTCTGGTGCAGCGTCAGACTTGGCTACTGCGCAACGGAGGCGGACAGCTGGGCACGCGGCGGCGCCAGTGCGTCTGCCGCGGCTATGACGTCACTTCTCTGGAATGCGCAGACCGGCGAGGCACGCGCGGTGGCGGCGGAGCGCCAGCGGTGCGCCGTGTAACGTCACTGCTCCTCGCGCATGCGCAGCACGGCTCTTTGACAGCCACGCGAAACTGCTCAACCTTGGCCAGTGTAGCTCACGCTACAGAAAAACGCGACGAAAGAAGTGGCAGTACGAACATGAATCTTTCAACACGAAGAAGACATCAGGGCACGAGGTGGCTTGACAAACAGCCAACCCGCTGAATGCCGGCTGAGAAGCTGGTGGTAGCATTTTCAATATCGGTGTTAGAGCGGATCGCGGCTTCCCGTAAGGGCACTTTGGCAGTGCTCATATTTTGTCTCCGCAAATCGGTATGAGTCACTTACTTTGTTTCGAGATTTGCCGGTACTAGCCCTTAATGCTTCTTATCGTAAAATTTTCTAAATGCAATTTTTTAGCAAGTTAGTTTACGCTTGGGCGACACTAACTGACCACAAAATAGTGATTTTGTGAATTGAAAAGGGCTAAAGACTAGTGCTCTGGGTCGCTAAACTCGTCAAACACAAAGTTGGGCACGAAGTTCGCAGAGCGTGCTGATTGGACTCTCGCGACGTTGGCGTCACGCGGGACGAGATGTCAATCATCCAAGCTCTCTCGGTGCTCAAATTCCAGCGAGAATGTTAGGCACAAAGTTGTAGCGAGCTTCATCGGAGCGCGCGCGAGCAACACCGTGGGGCCAGCCGATTGAACGGCTGCACTGATGACGTCGCGCCTGCGTGTCCCTACATCCCTACGCCGCGATAGAGTCAATGAAACGTAGATTGTACCTAGGCGGGCTGTAAATACTCTGAACTTTCTCGTCGCAAGATCGTCGTTTGTGGAAGTTATTGCTGACGACAAAGTGACGTTTCACAACTTTGGGAAGGAGTTATTTGAGGCCAAAATCTTCGCTTCGGAATCGAGGCGAAGATTGAACTTTGTGATATTGTGGAGCCGTGCGCGGTGTATGCGGTTTTAGAGCTCATCTTCCGCCACTGTCAACAACGCCACCGGGGTCACCCACAGGCGTTGTGTATAGAGACGTCGGTAATGTCTGAGAGATGAGGGGGCGAGGGGGATGGCGAGAAAAAGCCGTGGAAAGGGGAAAAAAAGGTATAACCAACACAAACACACACTCAAATAGGGGTCAGGAAGGGCCGTAGAAATTGTTCGGGAGAGAAAGAGAGAGAGAGAGAGAGAGAGAGAGGGGGGGGTGATAGTAGTGAAGAAGGGGATATCCCTTCCCCCGAATTTTTAGAGCGCAACTCTTATGCGCCCGTTTCGAGCTTGAGCGGCGTCGCCGTCGGCGTAACCGCGCGCGCGTTGCATTATGGGACGTTTTTTCACTAAATTTAGCGGGAAATTGACGTCACGTGATTTTAACACCAATTAGGTTTCCCCGCTAAATGAGAGGGAGCAGGATAGGAGGAGGGGGGTGGAGGGGCATACCCTCCCCTCCGTACCCTCCCCTCCTCCTCCTCAAGAGCTGCGCTTTAATTCGACATTACAGAGAACTGTAAACGTCTGTCATTTTTTTTTATTATAACTCTCTGAAATGCTATAGTCCGGGGCTGGGGCGATATCCCCCCCCCCCCTTACACCCTTATGCCCTTTGCGCCCCCTTTTTCGACGCCACTTGGGGGGGGGGGGGTGAATCGCCCCCTCCCCGTTCTTCTGTTTCGACGACCCTGCTTAGAGGCGTTCCAACTGAGCGATGACGAGGAACAGCACAGCGTGCAATTTTCGAAATTATGGTTCTAGAGATTCTGGAATTAAAACGGGGCGCGTTCCATGAACTTACGAGCGGCCATGACAGACTTTCAATCGAGAGGCTCGTGCCAGGGCTCGTTGTGTGCAGGCGCGTTCAGTGACGTCCTTTTATAGTTCATAACTTTGACGTCAGGGTCAGGATGATCAGTTGTGAACGACAAATTTGATGGTGCGTGTTCGAGTCGACGGTGAAAAGTTTGGTTGTGTACGATGAAAGCTTGGTGTCCTCGCGTTCTCGAAACATCACCGTCAATATTGACAAACTGACATTACTCTTATTTCAGTTGATGAACGCAGAATTAATCCCAGTTTGGCTAATCTTTGAAAGTCTATCATAAAATGATTTTATCTCCCGCTGATGGGGGACAACTGCCCGGAAGCGAAATCCGTCCAAAGGTGGACAATGCTACTCGGCTGGTTGTGACCTAGCCACGTCGGGCTACACTCTGATCAAATTCAGGCCGAGATAAATAAAAGGGACGACAGGGACGTTTTTTTAGTAAATTCTGCTTTATCGGCGGAAATAAGAACGATATCAGACTATCAACTTTGACGGTGTTGATTTTAGAATGCAATTACCCAAGCCTCCGCTGTGCTTTTTAGAGACCATCAAGGTCGCAGCTGATAATCTTTCATCGTGACATCATACGTATACGAACCACGTTCGTCTCCGCGTGCTTTCTCGTGCTGCTCTTGCTCGGCGCCTAGGGAGTAGTAGGGATTTTTCGCCCTTTCAATGAAAAACGTCACGAAGATATACGGATCTGCGGGTTTGTGAGAAAAGAAAACTTCGCTGCAATCTTTCGGCTCCTCCCCCCGCTATGTCATAACACAAAGAAAGTTGTGTCTGACGAGTTTAGCGACCCTGGTCGAATAAAGTAAGAATTTTTGTCAGCGGGCCAAAAAAGTATTTTCTCGGAATATAGTGGAGTTAGCTTCCTATTTATCGAGGCTACTTTACTTCGCAAGCTTCATTACAAAATCAGCGCTATCTGATTATTTGAAGAGCCTCGTCTGTTCCAAGCTCACGTGAAACACGGTCGACGTTCGAACACATTGTCATAGCGCCAGTGACGCATGAATATCGCGGCCACTAAAGCTTTGTGACTTCTTTACTTCGGCGAATCGCAGTTGTAGCCAGTCAAATTCTCAAACACACACAAACACGGACGCACATTCTAAAAGTGCAAGTCACGGGGCATATTCGCGTCTCCAGCTCGACGCTCGCCCTCCCGCGGCGGAATCGGGAAGCGCTCTAGTGAGGTCCCCCGATTCTCCTGCTCAGCAGGCACGGCGGAACTGCTCGCGATCATGGCTCGCGCAATGCGATTTCCGAATGCAAACGACACTCTTCACTGTCCCAACTTAGTGCTGTAGCCTGTATGGAATTGTACGTTACTGGAGAGTTTTAGTATTGCGCATAGAAGCAAACGCAAATACGCTTTGCGTTCGCGTTAGGGTTGCGTGCCCCACGTTGTGCGTGCGCCTCATCGCCATGTGCCACCCAAGACCGCAATTTTTGACTCCACGCACGCGCAATGTGGAACACGCAAAGCTAACGCAAACGCTACTCACTACTGTTCAGTGCCTCCTATATAAGTTACACTATGCCTGTCAGCTTCTCTCCAAGAGGTGTCCAGGCCCGATGCTTCACCTCAGAACACGCACGTACGGCTAGGTAGCGCCGCCTGGCGGACGTTCGTTTTTTCTTTATTTTTCTAGCATGTTGTATTTACATTATTATTGAAGATGTACCATATATATGCTTTTTTAACAACATGTGGAACACTGTTCTGGCTGTCACCGCCCTGATTCAAACGAGTTTCGCTGAGACAAAATACGAAGCTACGAAACAAGCACGGCCATGCTTCGCTTTTGGAGCGCGAACGCGCGAGAACGCTTGGTCGCTTGACCGTCTGCTTTGGCGGCAGCGTGTGGGGCTTTGGCGGTCACCTTGAATCGCGCGCAAAGAAATAGTTGGCGCCGGGTCGTGTGCGGATGAAAAGGTAGGAAAATAAGAAGCAATATTCTCTTGAAAACGGCGAGCTGGTCCCAAGCTGTGAGTCAAAACATTTATATTTCTTGCTGTCGGTGCTGCTGGGGCGACATCATTGAACCTTCTACGGAAGAGATGGTTGGCTTGCACTACACGGCAGGTTTGTACGCCTAGGTGGCTCCTCCGCACGGGAACCACACGTGATATTAGCCCTCTCCGTTCCGCTTGCCAGTGCTCGGAGCTGACAGGCATAGTGTAACTTATATAGGAGGCACTGTACTGTTTCACCGCTTTCTAACGCCAACGAAACGTGCTGCAGTGAGCAGACGTGCAAGCAGGTAGGCCTTTCTTCGAACTGGAAAGGCTGAGGTTGGCAAAACGACGGAGCGTAAAAATAAAAGTAACTAAATCTCATAAATAAATTAATTTTTGGGCATTTGGTTTGGAAGGATATTGGCGGCGACTTTGGACGTTTTGCCAATTGTCAGAAGTCGCGACTTTGATAGCAAAATATACTTTACCCGCAATTAATGGAATTGTACATGGATTTCTCACATTAGCTACACTGTCTTCATTGATTTGAGACTATTTTTATTTTATTACTTGGTAATTACAAAAATGATGCAATTGGCACCAGTGATGATAATTAGCACACTTTTGATTGTCATACTTGTTCGCGTGTTTGAAATTAGATCATAAGCAACAAATTATATTAGAGCTTAAAAAATTACGAATTAAAATATCTGAATTTTAATATTATTATTATTAATACAAATCGCGGCAATGTATGCCCACAATTAAAGCCAATATCACGAAAATACGCCATTTAACCATAATAGTCTTTCCAGAAAGGTATAATTTTGTTTTCTTTTTAGCATATGAAAAACTCTGACATCGTTATCAAGATAGACAAACAGTCAAAACACTCGATGTAATATAAAGTCCTATGCGTCACACGTTGCTATAAAAACACACAAACACACTTCAGCTGTCTGACTCGGATTCCGTCTTTGGGTTGTTGCAGTGAGAAGAGCGTTTATTAATTTATTCGTTTTGTGGACATATTGTAAAAATTGGAATTATTCTCTTATTCTTGTGCATAAATAATGTTAAACCAATTAATCATTTAAGTACCTCAAAACCCATTAAAAGGCCCGCAGTTCATTATTTTCCATGGCAATTATCTCAGCGAGAAAAGGCAGCGAGAACACACAAATATCAGCACTGATTTTTTCAACTACAAATATCAGCCTGGATCGAACATGTATGTCACAAAATAAAGTTTCCGCGAACAAATTCTCTAACTAAATAATTACGATGTGAGACACATCTGTAGTTATAAAAGAATCCGAAATTAAGACCTATATCGAGAAATTAAATCCAAAATAGAGTTGAGTTTCGGGTTCGCTCCAGAATTTAAACGCCCATTTTTGCGTAAATATTACGCTAAACACCGTTCTTGTTTTCAGGATAAAGAGGTGACCTGCGCTCATAACACCCTAGCTTCCTCGTATTACCAGAAATAATTTGTGTCGCTCAGTGAAGCCAGCACACTAGACAGGCTCAACAGCGGCACACATCTCGGACCCTCACTATAACCGCCATTTTGAAGAATGAGTGTTGCCCCCTATAGTTAGTTGGAGTCGCTAATAGTGCGATTGGTTGTCATGGCCGATAATATCTCTCACACAGAAATATCACGAATGTCGTGACATTGTGCTTTTGGTGCTCTTTGATTGGCATCATCGTCTGAAGCGTCGGCGGTGCTTCGAGTTAAGGTGAAACGAAATGTAGATTATTTGTTTTAACAATCATCCGCATCCTGAGAAACACTGGGCATGGCTTAGTATGCTTATGTTCTTTGCTTCGTGATTCGTTGTCTGGTTTCTGATCAGGTAATGTAGCAATCTGATTGGCTACGTAGCGAGGAAATGATTTCCGAGAGTCGAGGCTTGCACACGCCCTGTGTTCTTTCATCTGTCGGGGACTATGGTTGCGCGTATGTTTTTGATAAAGAAACAAACAGATAACAAATAACACATTCTTTCGCAGGAAGAAACATATAGCCACTTCATAGCTTGTATCTGTGCTTCACGGATGAACACAAATAAGACTATTGCACTGGAACCTTTACAAAAGAAAAATCAGGGTGTGGCTTATACGTTAACGCTTCTTGCTTCGTGATTGGTTCTTCGAAGTTCTTATCGGAGAATGCCGCAGTCGCATTGGCTGAGTGGAGATAATGACTATGCTAAGACTCGCCGTGCCCAGCATTTCTAAAGCTGACAATGTCTGTAGGAGGTAATTTTCTGGGTACGAAGAAAATTTCCTACATAAAAGTGGTAATTTTACTGTGAAAAAACAGTGAGCGTGCAGGCGAGCTGGTGATAGCTAGTCATGTTATATAACACCTGAGACTGTGGTGGAAGAAATTGGAAGACGTTTTAGTAGAAGGAACAGACACAGAAAAGAACGTCTCTTTCTGTGACTGTTCCTTCTACTAAAAAAGTTTCCAATTTCTTCCTCCACAGTCTCAGGTGTTATATGACATGATTAGCAATTTCCATGTAGATCCCTCATCGAATATGCCTCCGCTGAAAGAAGAAACGTATTACGCTATAAAAGTTATCGCAAGTCGATTTAAGGCACACTTTTCCTTAAAACGATCATCCGCGGCCCTTCCTATGCTCAAAGTTAAAACGCTTTTATCAATTACACATGAATTCAGGGGCGTAGACTTTCCATTTTCCCGGGGGGGGGGGCAGGCTGAGGAGTTTTCCAGGGGGGGGGCTGCGCGTTAACTTTTCGTCGGAACTGGAGATTGAAGCTAACGGAAGCACGCTGGGATTCCATTTCCCATGTATTTTGTCAATAAAGGCAACGTGGGTGTTATTTGGTTTACATGCCACTACTAGAAGCTCGTTACATAGCACGTAAACAGCGTGTCGGTAAGGATCATGTCCCGGGCCCGGGGGGGGGGCTTTGTCCCCCCGGATCTCACCAGTGGGGGCACGAGCCCGATGCGCCCCCCCGAAGTCTACGCCTAGGCATAAATTACTCCTGGAGTTTCCCAAAGCGCTTCGCATCATGGGCACCGACCGAAAAGTATTGATCGGCCATGTCATCAGCAGACATAACGCCCAACACGGGCAGTGCCAAGAGCGGCAGCATGGAGGTGGCCATGAACGGTGCGATCTCCAGAGACCAGGACAGGGCCATGACGCAGATGCAGAAGAGGCAGCGCGCGGCTTCCTGCGAATGCCGCGTACGAACGTCCTTTACATTAGGACATACGCAATATTGTGCGCCGGGTCTGACAAAAGGCATATACCTTATTGCTGGGCACTGAGAACCTATAAGGATTAAGAGAAACGAAGCTTTATGGTGATTCAGGCACTTTCCGGTACAGATAAACGAGTTGCCGATTTCGTGCAGAAACTCATTGTGTCATTGTATTTCTTCGGCTTCGTGACGCCTGACGTGGTGTCTCCAAATAAGCTAGGCCTGGATCTAGGCAAGACACTTGGCTTAGACCAATAGACCATTTGCTGTCTTACCCAAGCATCAAGGAGAATGCAGGGATTGGTGTTCCACGCGCCACACGCGCACGCCTTCCCCGTATAAAAGATTCGAAGTAAATAACCAAAAGAAAGCGTTGACGAACGCGCGTGCAAGATGCCATTTGTTTTAGGTTTTGCTTTAGAAAAGTTACTACTGCTGAGGCCAGCACGTGCGGCGCGTGGAACACCAATCCCTGCATTCTCCTTGATACTTGGGTAAGACAGCAATAGGTCTATTGGCTTGTAGGCACCGCCATTTCGTTGCCCAGTGCAAATCGGGCGTAACTGATAATACTAATGTTTAGAAATAGAGACTGCTTGAGCTTCAAGTAGAAAGTGACAGGAAGCTCATGCATTATAGTTTTACTTTGTTGTAGACTACTTTAACATTTCTCGAGAACGGAAAATCGTTCCCCACATTTCATATAAAGCTTCACATAACTGGCAAAGGGGAGTTTAAGCTAGGTAACGCAAGCTATCACCTGTTATAAAGGGTACAGCAGTTAGCATTCATCCATTCATCCATCATTCATCGCTGTAGCTTAATTGCTTTTACACCTGGCTTTGTTGGTACCTCTGTCCTAAAATATACACAGATTGATCAGTCACGATCACATGCCTCAGAGAAACCTAGCAGCCGACAAAATCAAGGCCTCAGCATATATATATATATATATAACTTAAGAACCCACAAAGGCTAAGATTAGAAAACTCTAAATATTCTCCGCTTCATGTTGTTCTGAAAGAAAAACGTTCTTGCCTCCGTCCTTTGGGACTTTAAGTTGATTGACGTGCACAATAAATTACGACAGAAACGTAAACATCTGCGTGTGTGCCCAGGTTTTAGATGAAAAAAGTGTCTTAGATTATAGGTTTCGAGTGCGGAGTAAAGTTACCTAGAATAAAATCCGAGAACGAAAGATTGGTGCCACACTTAACGTTAATTCACCAATAATGTTTTTAAAAAATTTAGGTTGTTGATTTTGGTTTAGAACACACGTTGAGTCAATGGTGAAAGGAAACTCTCTCAACGGCACGGAAAAAGGTAAAATAATTTAAGTCCGTGCTCATTATTCTATATTAAAGTCGATTAAAGTCCTCACTCACGGTGAGAGCCGTCCACGCTCTCTTATACACCAATGCTTCTCCACGTCTTGGCTCCTCTTGGCGCAAATTTGTAAAAACATAGTAATCTGTTATATTGCATTTCTAGAGCAGCTGGACACTCATGTAAACATAATTTTTGTTTTCCCTGTATTTGTAAAACAAACAAGAAAAGCCACAAAAAAGCTAAAAGCGAGAATTTGTTTTAATTATTTTAATGCAATTAAATGCAAAGGTGCAAGCGAGCTGGACAAGAATGACGAAAATATTCCCTGGAGAAGGGGAACAAGAGGGACAAAGGACAAACACAAATCTCCAAAAACAGCTAGCTGACTGGTGCGCGACCGAAAACTCCGCCTGGTCCGGTTATCGAACCCTGGACCTCTCCATTTCCAGTGGAGAGGTTCCGGGTTCGATACCGGACCAGGCGACTTTTTTCCGCCTGGTCCATTATTTAGAGGATTTAGAAGTCCTGAGTTATCGAACCCAGGAACCCTCCATTTCGAGTGGAGAGGTCCCGGTTTCAAAACCAGACCAGGCGGATTTTTGTCGGTCGCGCACCAGTCACCTAGCTGTGTTTGAAGATTTGTGTTTGTCCTTTGTCCCTCTTGTTCCCCTTCTCCAGGGATTATTTTCGTTGTTCGTCGTCGTCAATTTTTTAATGCGTTTTTAAGGGCAACAAAAACTGTACAATGGGCCATGACAAACATGTGTAGTGTTTGTTGTGTCAACTGCGTGTATCTGCTAGGGAAGTGCTAACAACATAAATCAATAAAGCGTCGGTTGTTCGCTACGTGCCTTTGTGTGCCGTGTATCGCTGTCCACGATTGTACCAGAGCGATGGGCACACTCTTGGCGCTTGATGGCCTCAAATAGACCGAGGATGTGAACAAAACGAGGGAGTAAATCCTTTTATCGGAAACCACTTGCAGATGAGAGCACTTTCGTAATTTTCGGTTAGAAAAATTAGGGTATATTACAATAAAAATACCATGTCAAATTGCATCGCGAAATTCGCTCGCAGCCGAGGCACCTTCGAAACTTGTAATACATTTTTTCGCAAGTTCATCTGCGGCCCGCCTTTTTAGACTTTCTGCTGTGTGTTGAGAAAGACTAGGAATGAGTGATAGGCATGTTTTTTGAGAACATGTTTGAGGCTCAAGAACTTCCTATCGATTGAAGTGCTGAGGCGCTTTCATGCTCACCCTGCATGAGGAGTGTCCGTTTAGCAGTTTTCCAGTTGCCCGACTAAGCCTAGTGGTCACGTGAGCAACGGTAATCATGACCAGGCGGTCATTCACTCGGGGACTACTTAGGTGTGCAACTTAGCCAGTTGAAGCCAAACAACCCATAAAGACGTTTGATGATTATGGACATATTAAAAAAATTGCGCGACAATCACATGACATGATGCGTTTAGCCAGTGTCAGCCGTGCTGCTTATTCGACGGTATGACTAAGACAATTGACTGAAATTGCCCCGATCGTAGGTCATACGGTGATATGATATCAGTGGCGTACCAACTTGTCTTTGAGTGGGGCGGGGAGTGGGGGGCGCACAAACCAGACCTACCCCTACTCCCCAAAGCCGGGGGCGGTGCCCTTGGTATACCTAGGGCGCCGCCGGCCTGTGTTTACACTGCCCAGTGGCGGCTGCTTCAGGGGCGGCAAAACACATGCCTTGCCCCCCCTCCTCCCCCGGTTTGTACGCCCATGTCTGATATTGAAATGACGTCGCTTCGATTTAGCGTCGATAGGTTGTTCATGAATAAATGATTTTAAGGTTGTGATGTGCTTGTGTTTTATCTGATTTTACGCAGCACTTTCTTGAGAATTTTGGACTTTTTTTTTAAATTTTCGTCTTTGATCATGGTGTTTCGAAATCGGGGGACGCGTCACTAACAGCTGCCGCTCATCCCCAACATTCTTGGACATGAACGCTTTGCGGGATGTCCAACAAACAACTGAACAACAAAAAACATCTGAATGTTCCCCGGAAATGTTTTAGATGACAGTCATAAAATGTCGATAAGCAGTAATTACACTTTTGTATTTGTATAGTTTTTATTCCACGGCTCTACAGTTTATTCGCGTTGAATCCTATAGGCCACATTAACACAATTATAAAATTCTGCTTTTCTTGACAAAATATATTCATGTTCCCGAGGACTGTAATTGCCTTGATATCATCAAACGGAAATTTATTAAAAGTTATTGACATTTCCTTAAATCATTTTTATTTCATTGGAATGTCCCAGAAAGTTGGCCACGGTAAAAATAAATAACATTAGCTGACACGTTTCACACAAGACGGGGAAATTGCATTCATTTTGAGTTTTTACCCTTCCTCGATACCGAAGTTCTTCTCCATCAGAGGCACATGCATAATCATGTTTTTCCTCGCGCAAGTACTCGCTCAAGGAAAGGACTTTATAATGTCATAAACTTGCGTACTCCGTGCCGCTAACACCGCTTTCTAAAGCCTTAAACCTAGGGTGCAACAGTGAATAGCGCGAACACGCACTTTTGTGTTTTAATTTGTTGCTATAGACTTTCTTGAATTTGTCTCACATGCAGTTTGCATTTAAGACTAGGCATTCACACCATTGATATAGGACAAAGGCCAAGAGCGTGAACACTTGGCTCTAAAATTGATTCAACTGCACGGGATACCATGCGGGGTGAGCGCCTTCGAAAGCAGTACGACCTACGACGGGCGAAAGTTGAGCTAGTTTGTGATACATATTTGGGCGAAACCAGCTGGACATACAAATATCAACCATCCATAGAAATAAGAGGATAAAGTAAATGCGCACTTGACCGCTAGTAGTCCAGCGGTAGAATGCACATTTAATTTATCCCCTCACTTGTATGGATGGTTGATATTTGTATGTTCAGCTGGTTTCGCCCAAACAGTATAACCTCGCGTCCGTTTAAAACAAATAAATTTATATCTTTGCCGCACGCTAAGGTCAAACGCATGTCCTCCTATAGATTGATGGTGCTCAAAGGAGGTTTATTTCTGCGCTTCTAAGCTGCACGCATTTCGCCTGAATCTCGGAGCAACGAACGACGGTTCACAGCGTGTTTAATGAGTCTACTGTGAGAATAACGCAAACTTAAACTAAAAGTTAAACATACCGTCAGTGAATGCACATTGAGCACTATTATCGTTGTTTAATACAAATGTGTGAACAACCTTTATGTTACAGTAGCACTAAAAAAACAACCAGACGTTGAAATTGGTACACATCAACTTCTTTGAGGCGTTGTTGATTGCTCGGGAAGAATAAGATTTGAAACAAGGTCTGACACATTGGAGTCAGTGGAATGAACGTTTCGAATAATAATAGTAAGGTCCACGATAGAAATGAAAATTTTTTGATAGAAACGTTTTACTATTAGACCACTTTACGCACTCTTCGAGTATGAGAAAACATATTTTTCCCCATGAAAGATCATAGTATACTTTAATAAAAACAAGAACTCACCGGTTTCTCAGTAAGCCAGATCATCGGTGAAAGAGTGATGGGTAAGAGATAGCCCAGGATCACTCGAGGGTTCCAAATGGTTGGTTTCTCATCGGAGTCGTAGATGAGGGTCATTGTGCCTGAAAACGCCGTAAAGGATAAACGAATGATGAGGATGGTAGTACTATTAAGAACATTTCTATTAGCGGGAGTAGACATGGAGACTTGGTGCTCTCAATTATAGTCATGATTCACACAAATACGATATCAAGTCACTATCAACGTTCTTGGATCTATCAGTTGACAAGCTCTACAAAAAAGCCGCCTTCGAAAACGTTTTAATGCGAAAGCATTAGCTATCCAATGGAGCGAGCCGACGTCACCAGTTTAAAGCGCGAAAACGGCACCTAGTTTCCCTGATCCAAAAGGTCTCATTGGCTGGCGCGCGGCGGCGAAGCTCCCATTGATGATGATGATGAAATACGTTTATTTTCTTTCATAATTAAAGCTCAGGCAATTGCTCTACGGCATGGCCTAAGAAAAAAATCAAAAAGTTTTACTGAGGCCCGTTTTCTCCAGGTAGAAAATGACGGATCTGAGCAGTTGAAGTCTTCTTCCGGAATCCCCTGCTGGTTTTATCCATTCATTAAGGTTTTCGGGTTTATCTTCGGGATCTATTGTTGCATGTGCATCCTCCCTTTCTCTTCTGAAGTGTTTGCAGTCCCACAGGAGGTGATCGATATTTGGTGGGGTCTTTTCTCTACAAAAGTTACACTCTGGTGGTTTTGGTATGAATTTCGGGTCTTGTCTCAACTTTGCTTGTGTCTCCCATTTCTTGAGGAGGTGCGGGGTTATAGCACTTCCTGTCCTTACCCTTCTCAAGAGAACTGTTTGGTATCTTTTGAGTCCAGAAGGGATGGGGTCCTGTTCTTGGGGATGCCTGTTTCGTAGTTGCTGCTGTAGTTGTTTCTTTGCCTTATTTATGGTAGCTATAGGATCGTATTCTTTACTCAAACTTTTTAACACATTAGAGTACGGGTGATCTCGTTGAGATTGGCCTGGTCTGTCGGAAAGGAGGGAACGACTATACTCTTTCGCGACTTTGTTGGCAATCTCATTTCCCTTAATCCCTGTGTGTCCCGGGATCCAACGCAGGAGTATCGTTGCATTCTTCTTCTTCAGTGTTGTTATTGCCGCCTTTAGGATTTTTCGTATTGTCGGGCTTACCGCATGGTGTACCTTACATGCTCTAATAACCTCTTGTGAGTCGGTAAAAATGGTTATTCTTTTCTTTTCTATTGTATTGCTGCTTGCGTGTTCTACTGCAGCCAAGACTGCTTGCGCTTCGGCTTCTTCCGGGGTGTCTGCGACTGTTGGGTATGCCCATGTTCCTATATTTAGGAGGTGAAAGGCTATCGTTGCGTTATTGTTGCTGACCGCCGCATCCGTATAGTATATCGCTAACTCGGGGTCATTGCGGATGAGCTCAATTTCTTCGTTGTGTTTTTAGGCATATCTTCTTCTTCTTTCCTGGTGATCAGGGCCCATGTTCTTGGGAATGGGCGTGCTTGGAACTACCATTATCCGTTCCCACGGTGGTATCTGTTCCGGAAAGTCATCCAGTTTGCTCGTGTCTTGATTTAGCAGATTCATGATACGTCGCCCTTCTTTCGTATTGAGCATCTTAATTTTGTGCATTTCTTCCTGTATCGCTCGTAATTCCTCAAAACTCGGGAAAGGAACGCATTTGTGTAGTTCTTCTATCTTGACGTTTCGCGGCAATCCTGCAATGCACCGTCTCGCATCGTTTAGTAAACTTTCCAGTTTCTCCATGTTCCTTTTATCGATCTTGTAAAATCTTAGCCCATACATAATTTTGGAGATAAGCACTGTTTGAGTCAGTGTTCGAGCCACTTTTTCTCCCGCCCCTCCGAGTCTGTTTGCGATTCTTCTGATTAGCGATGTTCCTTGTTTCCACGTTTTGGTCATTCTTTGTATCCATTTAGTTGGGTCGTTCCTAACATTGGCTGTTATTCCCAGTATTTGGTGATCATCTGTCTTTTCGATAGCTTTCCCATTAAATTTTAGTTCCACGTTGGCAGGTGCCTTATAACCGAAAATCATGTATCGGGTCTTTTCTGGCGATGGATTAAGTCCAATCGATTTGAGATACCTATCGATCGTGTTTAATCCCTCTTGCAGGATTTCTTGCTGGCGTTTCGAGTGGCCTCTGTTTGTCCATATTGTTATGTCGTCCGCGTATACCGTACAGTGGAGTCCTTCTATTTTGTCAAGCTCCCACAGCAATGGAGCCATTGCGAGGTTGAACAAGGTCGGTGATATTACCGATCCTTGGGGTACGCCGATGTTGTTGGACTTTACTGAGCTGAGGTGCTGACCTACTTTAACGGCATACGTTCTATGTTTCAAAAACGCTTTAGCAAAATTAAGCGGCTTACCCAGTATTCCTTGGCATTTGAGGCTATCGAATATGGCTTGGTGTGGGAGCGAATCGTAGGCCTTTTTGATGTCTACGGCCACGAGGATTCGTACTTGATAGTGCTTTGTCGGATAATTTAGAACTCCTGATTGAATTAATAGAAGACTGTCATGTGTCCCGAGATGTTTTCTAAAACCGGTTTGTGCCGGATGAAAGATTTCTTTCTCTTCTGTTATCCAGTCGATGCGACCAAGAACCATTCTCTCCATTAGTTTACATAGTACCGATGTGAGTGATATGGGTCTTGTGTTTTGTGGTGACGTTGGATTCTTTCCTGGTTTGGGAATTGGTGTCACCCACGATAACTTCCAGTTATCTGGTATCGTTCCTTGGTTCCATATTTCGTTTATCCATCCGAGTAATTTCTGTTTGACTTCCGTAGGTAAATTCCGGATCATGCTTCCGCTGATTTGATCAGGTCCGGGTGTGCTTTTTGTTTTTCCTTTCTCTATCGCCGCCTCCAATTCCCAAGGTGTGAAATCTACATTACTCGGGTCGTTCACGTCGACATCTTCGATCTCGTATATTTGTTGATCTGGTATCTCTGCCGGTTGGGGGAAGAATATCGGCCCCGTTTCTTCGGCAATCTCTTCTATTGTTAGATCTTGACCGAGGGCCATGTTTGGTACTGTTTGTTTGGTTTTAGTCTTTCCGAACATGGCATTAAAAATTGCCCATACCTTTGCAAGCGATGTATGCTCGTCAAACGATTCGCATAGTGAAAACCAGTTGTCTTGACTTAGTTTCCGCGAGTATTCTTTGGCCTCAGTCGTTAACTCTTTGACTAATTTGAGCGTATTGGGATTTTTAGTTTGTCTGTACTCATCGAGCGTTATGGATCGTTGGTGCCACAAAGACAGTAGTCTGGTGTCTGGGATTGGTGCGTCGAAGTCGACTTGCCGCTTCTCGGTGGCCTCGTCTGTGGCCCTTAGCATGAGTTTGGTGAACTCTTCAATGGATTCGTCCTGTAAATCCTCAGTCATTTTTATTCTGAATCTATCCCATATAACCGTCCTTGTTGTTCTTTTCCTCTTGTGCTTTGCGACGTTTTCGACCTGAATTTCTATGGGGTGATGGTCACTTCCCCATGTGTCTTTGATCAGTTCCCAGTTCGCTTTGATTTTCTGGGTAGTGAAAGTCAGATCTGGTGTGGTATCTTCGTGTTTCTGAATTGTGGCATATCTGGTGTTTACTGATAAGTCATTGATTAAAAGTAGATTTGCCCTTTCGTATGCCTCTGCCAGTTTCTGTCCCCTGACGGAGGTTGTTCTGTAGTTCCATTCGGTGTTTGGGGCGTTAAAGTCTCCACCGATTACCATCTCGTCGTTGGGAAAGGACCGCCTAATTTCTTGCATCCACGAATAGTCATCGTTCTCGTGTTCAAGGGTGCCTGGTCTGGCGTACGTGGACACAAGACAAATTCTTTTGTCGCTTATCTCCGTTCGGACCGCTACGACTTCTTGGGAGGCATTGCACCACTTGCTGGTGTCTATTTGTGTGAAAGGGAGCTCCTTGTCAAGGTATATCCCGGCTTGTGCTTGTACTACTGTTTTACCCTTTTGTTTGTGGTGAATAGACGGTGCGAAAAATTTGTTGTATCCCCTTAAAGAGACGGTGTCACATTTCGTTTCTTGTATTAGTAGGGCATCTCGTGGGTTCTCCGCTAATCGTAAGTTGAGTTCTTCCCGCTTCTGTTTCAGCCCTCTGCAATTCCACTGTAGAATTGTTAAAGGCCCTATCTTCGTTTTCTTCTTATTTGGTGAGACCATGTTGGGTCAGGATATATTCGTACGTTTCCATCCTCTTGTTAATGGCCTCCGTATGAGCTTGCATTTGGGCTTGAATTTGGGTTTGCAGCGTTTGCATAAATTTCATTATTTTTTCTTCCATCGTAGGTGATGTCGCGGTGTAATCGTCTGTGCTTGATTTGTTGTTGTTCGTTTTTTCCGATGTGCTGTATCTCACTGCGCGCGTCAGTTTCAACGACCGCCGCCAGATGGCGCGGCGTGTCCATGCCGCCGTAGGTCAGTGCCGCCAGCGCGCCGATTAAAACTAACCGCCGCAACCCCATGCAAATACGGGCCCCGCGCCGGTTAAAACGAACGCGTTGGTGCGCGTTCTGAAGCTTCTCCTCTCTCCGCCGACCAACATGCCGTCGCCTCCGTCTTCCACATCGTCGGCGGTGCTTCTGCTCGTCTCGCCGCCGACGAACATGGCACCGCCTCTAGCATCCACATCGTCGGAGGGGCTTCTATGCTTTCACGTTCACAACTCATAAGAAGTGCTTAGGTGTACCTCGAGCTTTCTTTTTGTTGCCTGCACGCGAGTATGGATAGCGCTCCTAGCGCCACTAGCTGTGAAGCCTACCCGGGCAACGAAGAAGGACAGTTTCTGAATGACACTCTTTTAGCGGAAACTTTTGCGCACATTTTTTATAGTTTACGAAATAACAGGAGTGTGCAGAAGAGCCGTCTTATAATTAATTATAAAATAACACATGAGTCTGTGGTCCGGAAAATAGTAAGAAACTCTTAAGTCGAATAAAAAGACAGCAGTAGTAGTATGTCACAAACACAGTATAAAATATTTGTTATTCTTGCTACTCAGACACACCCCATGATGACATCACCGACCTTTTCACGAATACATTCGTTTGTATACCTCCCCTGTAGATACATTAGTCTACTCTGTACAATCCTATCTGACAACGGCTATGCCTATGCCCTCCCCCCCTGTTATTTACCTGTATAAATACAAATCATGTTGCGAAAAGGTGATATAGCTCTCCCCCAAGCAACTGAGACGGACACCGGAGCTAGCTGTACCGGTTGATAAATAAAATATATAGGAATTATAACTAATATCTACATACAATTGGAGCTAGTAAGAAACAGCTCCCTATTGCACGCAAAACGTTTTCGGGTGCAGCCAGTTTTCCAATTATGCTCAATGGGCCTACTTGAGAGGCTAACGGAGACTCGATTAGCAGGTGAGGGTCGTCTATTTGTTATTACCTATATTAAGTGAAAGTACAAAGATCGTTTCATATCTCTTAAAATGTAATCAAGAAATTTATCGCTTGCAATTGTTCTATGACAATCCACCATCGAATTAACTTTTATATCGTACCAAATAGATGTAGCAGACTGTGATACCAATATCCCGATCTCACCAGCCATATTTACTACGCCACCGCTGCCGCAATGCATCGAGGGAAGTTTAGTCTTTCTGCAAGTGCGAAAATCCCGCTGGAGCTTTGCGCGAGTATAGAGCACGAGACGGCAGAAGCCCTCGCATGCACAACCGTATTCGCGACTCCAGCAAAACGAACGACACCTAGCGGGAAAACACTGAACTGGCCGGACCAGGTCCTTTCGCGATTTCTGCTCGTCTCTTCTGGCTTCCGTGTTTGCATGTTGTCGGTGGATTGCGCGACAGAACAGTTCTACCGGTGTCTGTGTCGTAACCGTAGTATCGCCTTGTGACCCAGGTTGCTCTGCACGCGACCTATGGAACCGCGTGAGCCAGACATTCTGCGTTTCTCAACGTTCATCAGCACAGTGGAAGGACAGTGGGCAGTCCTTTCCTCGTTTCCTCGAAGAAAGTCAAGCCTCTGGAAGCTCGCTTACCCCAACACATCGCCGGAGGTTCGAAACGTGGAGAATAAAAAGCGGGGCGAACCATTTGAGTCCAATTCCCGCTCGCTGATGCCCCAGCGTTGTGCGTTGAGCTGGCACATGGCACGGCACGACCTGGATTCGACCGCCATATTTGCCCGATAGTGGCGTCCCCTATAGGTCGCTGGAGTCGCGAATACCTCCTGTGAACTAGAGTTATGACGCCAAGTCGCGCATGTCGCCTAGAATCGCAGCAGTGAGGATCGGTCTATTGCAACCAAGTCGTGTTTTTTGGGCGTAACTCGAGCAGGAAACGCAAAGTACCGCGTATTTTTTATAGAACCCTAGGGCGCAACTTCACGAACAAGCACGCAATGTGCGAATCGCGACTACTACGCCCCGGCTTTTATTTTAATATTGACTCGAAATAGCAATATAAACTTGGGAGCGTGTTGGTGATATGCAATATTTCTGTCACCCTTTGCTATCCCCGTTTATCCTGTACTTACTGTATCACTTTCTTTTTCTTTTTCTCTTTCTCTATCTTTCTGCTAGGCATCCATTGGTTGGTTTATAAATACTCTGCTAGAAGATTCACTGTATCTGTGTTGTTGCGAGCTGAAAAAAGAAGTGTCCATCGTCCCTTTGTTTTAAGTGTGTTATTCTTTCTTTCGTCCTTGTCGAAATAGCAACGTCTGCTTTCAGGCGTGTCGATGTAGCGCCTGTTTTCCTCCTTCACGGAACAACAAAACGCCAAGCGTATATCGGTGCATCACACGAGGGGAGGCCCTTCACCCTCGCTTGTCACCCCGCCACGAAGCAGCGACCAGCTGCAAAAGAGCACGTCAGCCGCCGCGAAGTGAGCCGAGCCGAAGAGCGCAGATAAATCAATAGGCACCTCTCCTCCTTTCCCTATTACTCGTAGAGACCCAGCCGTACGAGCTAACAGCGTCATTGCGAAGCGAGTCGACTCAGCTCACCCGGAAATGTACGGAGATATCCCATGACCTCGCTCTTCCTCGACGTTACCCCGCAAAACCTGATCAAACTCATGGCCCCTCAGGGACCTTATGCCTCACCAAAATAATGAACTCACCGAACTCACGAACTCACGGTCCCTCACCCACCCATAGCATCCTTTATGCCGAGTATGCCCGCCCAATTTCTGGCTTCCCCATGCTTTGACACCGTTGCGCCTACTTCACATAATCACCGCCAGGGGCGCCACCTACCCATACAACGAAGATAATGATTGTTTCCTGCGCACTGCTACTACCGGAACGCATAGCAACTCTAATACTTCGGAACGCCTATTTCACAGCGTGGTGAGCGGCATTGCACATGATTGAAGAACACCAGCGCTCGCACCGCAAAGCAGTGTTGCAACAAGACGAAGGCTCTACACCAGCAAGGGAGTGTCGTGCAAACAGTGGGTGTGTGAAGAAATTAACGCCAATAGAGCTTGTCGAGAGAACCGACAAAGCAAACGCCTGAATTATCCATTTCGTCATAACAATCTCGCAGTTTCTAAAGTGAGTAAACGCCTAGGACAGAAGCTATGAGCCAACATAACAATAACAAGGCATACGGACGAGCAAGTCGTAAACTTTCACAATGGCGCGAACAGCCCACACCGAATCTTTTTTATTGCTGAGGTCATGCACCATGCGAAAAAAGCAAGTGAAGAGGATTTGGCAACGGCCAGGGTCCTATGTGGGTTTACAATCGCAACAATGTCCCTAAATTAGTGTGCGAAGGTGTTAGCCGTGTCAAGGCTCACGTTTTGTAATGACTGTAGCCGTGCTCTGTCGTCAGTGCGCCCGTCACTACCTTCGAGCTGCGACACAGAGCAGCGGCAGGTCAGTCACTGAAACAGCAGCAAAAGATGCGCGTGCAAGCGTATATGGTCTCGATCAAACTCCAACGACCAGGAGGCCCGAACCAAGCTGCCGTTTTGAATGAAGCAACAAATAAAATATTAGGTGGGCTAGTCGGATACGCATTTTTGAAATAAATAGCGCGAAGGTCAAGAACAAATCCGACGGAACAGGCAACTAGACCTCACAATTGTCGTTTTTGATAATCGGGCACAGAAGGACGAGAGAAGAGGTAGCGTTGTCTCGTCTTTCATTTCGACATGAAAAAATTCCCTCAAAAAGAAATTGCCTTGATGTGGAAAAGAAAATTACGCTGAAAGAACTGAGAAATAACAACAAAAAGGAAAGCGGCATATGCAAGAAAAAAAAACCGCCAGAATTCATGCCAGAGAAAGAAAGGGAAGAGGAAGTGGTTCACAGCAAACCAATGAGAGAACCTCAAGTAGTGGAAAATTTAGGTAATGAAGTTCTCTCGACGATAATGCCACTGATGGTGCACTGACACACGAGTTCTCCTTTCTTTGGTGGTCATTGCCTCGCATAGTTCTTCTTGATATCTTCTCACGGAACCTTCGAAGGACCTTGTGTCCCAGAGTATCGTGGTTTGCAGAGAGTCACTTACGTGCATTGCGACATGCCCCTGATGGTGTTGATTTGAGTGACGGTGCGTAATCACGTAAACCCGGTGGTGTCTACGCACCGGCCAGACTGACCAACACAGTATTCCACCAGTGTGCGCAGCGGTACTTCATCATATAACCCGGTTTTGGGACAAGGTATATATGCTCGTTTTGTGCCTCTGGTCGCATTCTCAGTGACGTTCCTGTGGGGAATTTATCATAGGACAAAGCTTCTTTAGCTTGTCTGGTGCCGGAAAAGAACGACAGGGATGCCACACCTGCCAGCCACCTTTATGTTGGGTCAAATACACCGTGAATGTAGGGTATGTACAGCGGGCGTTGACCTTTGTTCTTGGTTTTTCTTTTTCGCCTGCGGGTGCCGATGATTCTTTCCTTGCTCAGATCGCACACGCGGTATTTAGATAACCAGAGGTCGTAAGTAGGTGTATTTGTCTCCGCAGCTCTGTTTTGCCTTTGTGGTCGCCACGACTTTTTGAGGGCTGCGCTAAGGCGGTTTGCTTGATAATTGCTATTTTGGGTCGTGAGTTGAATGGGAGGACTCGTATTGGGTAGCAATGCTTTCTTGATCGTGGCAGCGTAGATCCAGAAAGTGTGTGTTTAAAGTTGCAGGCTCATCCGTAGCATGAAGCGAAACTGAAGGCTGTTGCCTGTCGGTAGCTCGTGTGTCAAGCTACAATGTCGCCAGTTCTTTCAACTGCACCTTTCTTCGTATAACGGCAATTTTCTTTTCTGAAGTTTTTGCATACCGAAAAGAAAGACGAGAGAGAAACGCTACACTGTTTCCCCGTCTTCTGTGTGATTATTAAAAACGACAGCTGTGAGATGAAGCGCCTGTTCCTGCTTGCTTGTTCTTTGACCTTCGCGCACTTTATTTCAAAAATTCTGAAAAGAAGCCTCAAAGCAGGATGTTGAGGCTTCACCAAACGTAGCTTTTAGGAAGGCCTCCGTCTAGGCAGGCTTGTCTTAATGTCTGTTGCAAAAAGGTGCCTACCAGCATACTTTGGAGTAGCAGAAGGCAGAATTCGGACGCAGTCTTTCCTCAAAATGGGCTTAGTGACTTTTCATCGTTCTGAGTGTTGCTTAGA
The DNA here is from genome assembly GCA_037355805.1 of Ixodes ricinus. Taxonomy (NCBI): domain Eukaryota; kingdom Metazoa; phylum Arthropoda; class Arachnida; order Ixodida; family Ixodidae; genus Ixodes; species Ixodes ricinus. The sequence continues at coordinate 6,046 of JAZHYW010012725.1, read as the reverse complement.
GTCTTAGACTCTGACAATCCGGCACCTCCTTTCGCAAGTCAGCACAAAAGCGGGAAAACCCTGGTAAAAAGCCTAAATCCGGACCCACAACCACGTCAAATGTCCAAAATAGCACCAAAATAGCACCACTGTGCATCGTTATTTACATGCCGGAAGAACGACGGCTGATGCAAAATCTCACCTGGACCCGTGTCTTGCGTAGACGTTGCAGGCAGGCGCTGAAGACGTGAAGCTGCCATTTCGTCCTCTTCAAGGGACTCGAACGTTTCGGAAACAGAAATGCTTTAGGTAGAAATGTATGATATGCACGGTTCTGATCACAGAGCATCGTGAGTGGCTGGTGTGTTTTCTGATCCGCCGGCATCGCGCTGCTCCCACGCAACCGAGATCAATCGCCCCTGAAGAAGGAACCGAACCGGTACTGAACCAGCTGTTCGGTAAACCGAGCTTAATTTCGGTTGGAGTCAAATTATTTTTCCATTGGCGACAGGAATGTTTCTTTCTTCTTCCTCTACTCAACGGGAGCCTCACTTTTCGCAGTACTCACTGGCGGCCATTGTTCTGAGGGGGAGGATCGGATCAATGGATCGAGTTGATGCGTCTTTACATGCAGCGATTGCGCGGCTGCAAAATCGTTGCCGGCAGAGGCGCCGTGGTACAAATCGCAAGGTTTCATTTGGCATGCGTAGTCCGTGAGCGTTTTTTTGCCGCTACAACGCCCAACGTCGCTTGCAGCAAGCGAACGCGCACAATGTGTTTTAGCGGTGTCGAAGGCCTTGCGCCTGAAGGCCTTGCGCCACATTCACATTGGCGGCCGAACCGCAGTCGCAAAGCGGTTGCGAATGCGATTGTTCAAACGAACCGTGCAAATTCACGCGTATTTGATGATGGAAACGAGCGATCCGCTTCGCGGTCGCGATTCGAACGCCAGTGTGAATGCAGCATGAGGCTTCAGCTTCCTCCTTAATTTTACTTTATTAAGACGAAATAACTCTAGAACGGTCATTTCGTCTTCGCTTGTCCTTTTCCATTTCTACTCCTCTTCTTTACAAAAGATTAAACCGATAAGTCTCGTGTCAGCGGCGCTTGTGTCTCGTCTTTCCATTCCGGCCCTTAGCGGGCAATTTTACCGCCAAATTTAGCGGGGAAATATTCCCGCCAAATTTAGGCACCGTGTGATGTCACGAGTGATGACGTCACCGTGACGTCATAATGGAAACGTCCCATAATCGCGACGCGCGGTTACGCCGACGTAGGGGCCCACCACGCCGACGGAACGCCACAACGCCAACGGCGACTGCACGCGCTCGTGGCGCTGACTGTGCCACGGCGACATTTTGTTTCCATTTTGTTTCCTGCGACGCTCTTTAGTGCTTTCCCGAGAGCGCGTCCCGCACGGCATCGGGTACCACAAACGATGGCATCACCCTAAGCAGAAGGACATTGAGGGGGCTCACTACCCTGACGGAACGCTGCAACGCCAGCAGCGACGCCGACGCCGACTCCGACAGCGACGGCGATGCCGCCTAAGCCGGAAACGTGCGCCTAGGCCTCATCACACAGCCGGCGCCTCTCTTATCCCGGCACCGTCACGGGAGCACGCCGGGTCGGGGACGCGACGGGAGGGTGTCCGAACAGGCCGCGCAAGCAAAGCGACGGCGGCCACGAAGGCAGGATTGGATTGGATCGGATTGCTTATTTATTCAACTTAAATTACAAAATAAAGAGATAATTATGCCTAAACATTAGTGCGCACATTTCTTTTTTTTTGTAAATTGGGGATTTGCGTTGTTATTAGCAATTCCTGCCGAAAAGGAACAAGAAAAACAACACAGCAGTGTTAGCTGACTGTTGGCAACCGATAGATGAAAATCTTCCAAACTTAGCGAAACTTTTCTATATTGTGATTGGTCGGTTTTCGATAGGGACGGGACTCCGTCATCCGCGGGGACGCCGGGACGCCGGTGCCGTAGAGCAGCTCCCTACGGCCTCATTTACACAGCCGGCGTCTCGCCCCGTCCCGGCGAAAGCGCCGTGGGCGCCGTGGGCGCCGTGCCGAAAACGGGACGGGTGCGGGGACGGAGGAGTGTTCGAACCAGCGTCGACGGAGCTGCCGGCGGTGGCTATAGGAATAGATGGATGCTGGCGGCTGTGTCCTCTTATATTGGGCGGTAGCTTGCGCTACCTAGCTTAGAAATCTTTTCTACACCTTTCAAATTCCGCGTCGAACGTTTGTATCCCGTAAAACTGTATAACCGGTATAGCTTATTAATTTCGTGCGCAATTTCACACTTCCTCGATCGCTACTACCAATTTTGTAATCACGTACACTCAACAAAAGGATAGTCGTAGGGTACGACCTTTTGGGTAGTAAGAAGCCGTCACAGATATCGCTACCCCCATTAGTTATACAACGACCCCATGGGTAGGTCACAACGGCCGTTGACACGGCACGCAATCAACAGGTAGTCACAGTGAGCACCCCCAAAAGCAACATGGCGGCTGGCAAGCGACAGGGGAGCAATAACGAGTAAGGCTTCACGCGAGCTGGACTGCTTCTTTTTAAAATACGATTCTCAGGTGCGTACGCCCGTTCGCTGTCTTTTGTGCGCACTAAAGCGCCCCAAAACGCGCCTTCGAAGCACGGGCATCGCACTTAGAGGGGGATTCGCGGGTTTGACCGTGACTGCTTTTGCGCACCCGGCTGCATTTGCTTCGCGGCCAGAAAACATTCAAAGAAGGAATTGTATAGCGACAAATGAATTTATGTCTTTATTGAACAGAGCATCTGCTTGCTGTGCTTGCCGTAAGTGATCCGGCGTTTTCGGTTGACAGCGGCGAGGCGAAACATCACCGATCTCAAGCGGCGTCGGTTCCGATTGTTCAACGCTCCTGCTCACCTGTTAGCATTCGTGATCCACTTCGAAGTCCCTGGTAATCCTCACCGCGTCTGTGCACGCACTTGGCGTTATTTACCGCACGGAACACCCATTCAACTGGCTATGGGACTTATCCCACTGGGACGAGAGGCCAGAACCAACCGAACCCTCCGTAGCCTACGTAGGCTGCTCCGTAGAGGAGCTATGGATCGCCTCCATGTTTTTCACTCAAATAAATAGACATAAACGCGCAACTCCTTGAATTCGGCGGCGACAAACGCCACCTAACAAACAGCGTTCAAAAAAACAAAACTATCTGTCTGTTTTTGAAAGTGCCTCGCCAGAATTCGCAACAGGCATGTAGTGCTTACCACTCACACTCTACACATTCGCTGACATACAGGGCCTATTTGCTCTAAACTTCGCGGTTAACCGGATTTCCCTACGAGGGGGAATTTCAGGTCATGCGACCGGCAGAGTAAGGACGGCGGGGAAACATGGCGCTGCCCCGGCGAGTGAGCGCCGCTCGCTTTGGAACTAATACAGTCGTTGTAGCTGCAATATCGGGCGCGTTTGTCAGAAATGAATGGTACAGAAGGCTTTCGATTGGCCCTACTCACCGAAACGCAAGGCATGAGCGATGACCTCGCCGCATTTCTTAGATAGTCTTTCGATTCTAACCATTCCTAAGCCTAAGCACGGAAGTTGTCGACATGGCAACGTCTTTGGAAGGTGGATTGCCTTGACTCAATCGGCGGGTATTGATAGCACATAAAAAGCAGCACAGCGTCCCTTCACAGACCTTTTGCTAAATTTCCCAAGCACCGAGGTGCATGCTGCAAGTGTAGTTACACGCGCTGCTCGTGCTGGCGTCTGCAGTAGTAACTGTTCTAAAGCGTAAAAAAGTCTCAAAACAAGTTTGCCGTGTGCACGCGTGTTCGCCGCAAAGATTTGCCATGCCAGTATTTGCTCCGAATCTTTCCAGTAGGCGGAAGGGCATGCGCGCGTGATCGCGCCGGGAATTATACACTTTCCAGTGTTCTGCTCAACGTTAGGTAATTTCACTACCAGGCTCAATTTTTCACTGCGAGCCGGAATTGCAGCGTTTTTCAATTTATGTACGGTGTAACAGTGCAGTTCTGGCATGCTGGCTGCAGTGTGCAGCATCAATAAGCCAGGATGGCGTTTTCAGTTTTAGTGTGTGTTGTTAATACGAGACGACTTCCACGTGCCTCGCAGCGGCACGCGCCACTCGTGGCACGCGCCGTCTCTGGGAATATGCACATATTGTAAAAAAAGAACAGTCTTTCACGAAAACTCCGAGCTGGTGTGATGTCTCTTTCTTCGTCAGGGTTCCTGCCTCGGGCCCCGCGACCTCGGCACCCTTCGTGCCCATGTAAGCCTTTTCAGCATCTTTACAGGCACTTTCGAGGCGTCAGTTCCTCATCGTAGCTTTTCCTGTCTCTTTCCACCCTTTCGTAATGGCCCCACGCGACCATTGGCATTTTGGCGACGTAGGCCTTTTTCTTGCATTTTTTCTCCATTTTCGCCCTCGTGAGCTTTTTTCGTGAGACTCCGTGCACGGAGATGAGTGAGCGGCATGCACTGCGGCATGTATAGGCATTTCCCTTTTTCTGTGTTAGGGTAAAGGTCATGCACGAAACGTTCGGAATGCAAGAAGGTACCTTCTGCAATATTTGAATCCACCACCTCTTTGCATGCGTAGCAACATGAAAATACCGTCGATGCTTAGCGACCGTCAGCATTCCATTTTCGAACGCCAGCAGGGTTAGGCGTAACGCCATCCTTTGTTGTTTCCTTCGAACGCCGCAACGGCCGTTCGGAATGGTTCTCTTTTCTCTACACGCATGTAGTGCGCACCGCACGGAAGCGCGTCATTTTCAATTTTCCACGACTCGGGAAAACTTTTCTCGTTTCCATTTCGGTGTGAATTCTTTCAAATTTTCACCTTTGCTTGCAACTTTGTCTTTCAACCATAGCCATGGGTTGAGAACGACAGCGTCGCTATGTTTCATGTCCGCGTAGTACATCCCCAAGCAATTTTTGAAGGGTGGAGTGAATAGATATATTGTTCATCAAATATGCGTATGCAGCCATTGGATTCACTTGAAACATTCATAAGTTCCAAAATGGCAACGCTTCTTTCCCGACGCCTCCACCATTCCTTCCCGCCGCCAGGTGCCCCTGTGCAGCCTTGGGCAAGTTGGAAAACATCGTTTTTCACTCATCTCGTGGTCATAGAGGCCGATGAAAGCTCGCCGGAACGTAAGCGCGCGTTGCAGTGGTCTCTTGCTTGGTCTCTGAAGGCCAATAGAGTAGGTTTCAATCGTTTCCATCCACGGCCCTCGCCCATAGCGAGACAGCTTCCAGTTCTGACGTTCTCCGGGCAACGGCGCTTTCGACCTGTGCTAGCACTTCGCCGCCAATAAAGAATGTTGTCGTCGAACGGAGGTTGCCCTTTCACCCGCGTCCAGCTCTTGCAGGGAGAAAGTGTCCTGAGTACCTCTGGTGCCCCAGCGACAGCTCGCCTCTTTTTGTGATTTTTTGGGGAGTCGCTTGAACCCGCATTGCGGAAGTGTTTTTGGCCGGTTTATTATCATCGGAGGCGCAAGATCGGGCAATCCGAGAGTCTGCGGGAGCTGGACAACCCAGCCGCGAACGTATCGTGTTTCTGGCGCGGCAGCCCTGAACGGACTGCTCGGAGATCGCGACCGGCACCGCCAAGCTTCGTCATGTCTTCCGCGTTCCGAGACGCAGTGCAGGCCGTTGAGTGTAATACAGCGGGTTCCCGTCTCGGCGTGGACAAGATGACGCGCGCCACTTGTATTCGAATTCGAACGCTCAACGCCAAATGGAAAGCGGCCTCCTGCCGTTTCCTCCTCCCCCGGAAATGTTTCCGCCTCAACCTTCCAGGCGTTTCCTCCTCACCGCGCCACCCAGTCACGTGGACATACCCGCGTTTTCACGAGCCGAGTACCGAGAGATGCCCCTCCGAACGCGCGCGCTCTTGGGCGCGGGGCGGAGTCGTGCCAATTTTGGTGGTCGCCGACCCCGTCCGCGCGAGGAGTGTCCAGCGTCTGGGATGACATGCGTTTTCTTGTGGCAAGATGGGCCATTTTTCGAATGCTTGCCGGATGCCCGCCGAC